>CM021101.1:120829160-121086810 GCA_007115665.2 Sequoiadendron giganteum | reverse complement strand
ATAATGCCTGTTTTCCAGGTTTTCATCATGGTACCTGCCCAAAGCGCCACCGAAATGGTTTTTGCTAGAGGATGATTTTTTTCTTTACTGTTTTCAATCCTTTTTTTGATTTTTTTGGATTTTTGTATATTTTGATTTTTTTGTTGTCACCAAGACGCCTGTTTGCCAAGTTTTCATCAAGGTGACCATTTTTTTAAGGACATTTTTTTTGATTTTTTTGTATTTTCTGAGAGATTTTAAGCTGATGCTAAACCACCTGGTGGTGCTGATGTTGATGCTTCTATCATAACGTGCCATCGGTATCCTACTTGAATAATTTTCTTTGCCAAGATACGTGCACTTGAATGCAACTTTTGAGAAATCTGTTTTGCTTTGTTGATAATGGACTTAACTCTGTCTTTGTGCACACACCGCGATAGAGTGCCTTCTGAATCCTTATGATGAAGGGTCAATGCCAATACATGGTCAATGTGAGAATTGGATATCATGCGTGGAGGCGTGGATGGAGTGTGTTTAGGGATAAAAGATGGATTGGTCAATAGTTTGGAACCTTTGACTCTCCAAACTTGGGAAGATGAGCAATTATGGATGGATACAGAAGTGTGTGTGGAATTAGGACCAACTGCTTGATACACTTTGTATGTCACTTGAGAAGCATGTTTTCTCTTTTGTGGACATCTTTGATGGATACTTTTCCCTTTTTTATTTTGCCCCATAGTTTCTTTGACTGATGGAGTTTGATAGGGATAGTCTTTCTTTGTATTCTTGGGTATCCACTTGTATTTGATTTGTCCGATATGCTTCGCTGCTTCTTTTTCTTTGATAACGTTCTTCATGCTTTGATTCAAGTCTTTCTTTTGTTGTTGGTCCCAATTTGTGGATGGGGTGATGGGTGGATGAAGATTCATGACATGGCGGGTTGTAGTATTGGCATTAGTTTCATCATAAGGATTCTTTGTGCTCCCCATGTTGACGTTTGCTCGAGATGAAGTTGCCCCCAGTTTTGTGGAAATATTACTGATATGTTTATATCCCTTGATTTTTGAATAACCAAGGCCTTGATGCTTAGGATTTTCAATAATCTGCACTGGTTCTAGGATACCTTGTTCATGTAGGCCTAATCCTCTGCCTTGATAATTCATCTATTGAAAAAACTTATTTGCAATAGGATATGATTTACCTTGGAAACAAGGTGTTTCTCCTTCTCTGCTCTGTGGCAGATCTTCAAATGTCATAGCTCTTTCATTGATAAGATGATTTTCCCTTACAAAGGTGAGTGATCCAAGTTTATAAGTGATAGGATCTTCCATAAGTGGGATGAATGCCTAATTGATATCTTCAACTTGATCTTGTGACATATCAGATTGTAGTGCTTCTTCAAGAAGTGTTGATGCTTCGCTGTCTACACAAAAGTCTTCCTCATGACTCACTTCATAGGATGTTTTTGATTCATGACTTATGTACAAGCCTTCTTCATGATCCATTTCTGATATGTCTCTGCATTTCTCTACATCTTGATCATGTGTACAAATTTTAAGAGTAGGAGACTCTTGTTCCTCAGTAAGAGTATGAGACTCTTGTTCTGAATGAAGATCATCTACAGGTCCATCCAAAGAAAGCATCTCATGGGTAGATGGAAGAGTATGTGCTATGCGGATATGGTCATCATTTGCAACATCTTGTATAGATAGGAGAGTGTCCATTATATCATTGTAGTAGCTTGGAGATACAAATTCTCGATCTTGAGTGATTTCGGAATTGCTTTCAACATGCTTTGGAACAAGTTCTTGACATGGGTCAATTTCAAAGAATGGATTTCTTTCTTGGATATCTTCATTAGGCATAGGAATATTCTCAAATTTCATGAGGTCAAAGGATGGCCATATGTCTTGGAGAGGATCATTGCTAGACCTTGGTGAAAGATGTTGATCATGCTTTGGAACAAATTCTTGAGATATGTCTTCTAACTCATTAGGTGATGTAGAGACATTTTCAACATTGTCATTAGTCAAAGGATCTTGATCATCATTTTGAATTATCATAGTGGGAATCAGTTGCAAGCTTTGTTGTGGGAGTAAGGCCTACGTTTTCTGCTGAGCCAACAACGCTTGTTGTTCGTCATGTTGTTTTTGTGCCAACAAAGCTTTTTGTTGGGCTCTTTGTTGTGCTACTTCTTCTTGGATTGCTTGCAATAGTGCCCAGAATTCTGCTTGCGCTTGTGCTTGTTGGGCTACTTGAGCTGCTTGTGCTTGCTGAGCAACTAGCTGTGTAGCTTGTTGGGCTTGGAGTGCCTTTTTGCGGGAAGCTTCTTGAGCGGTTTGCAATATGATGGAGAATGAATTGGTCGTGTTGTATTTTGGCAGTGGTGGTGGTGGTGGTGGAATGGGAATGTTGTTGATTGTTGGGGTTGCTTGGATGGTTTCCATCTGTTTTTGCGATATCGATGGAAAAATGGGATGATTTGGTATGATGTTTTGATTTGGCATGATAGATTGAAATTGAACATTGTTGTGGTTGGGAATCATATTGCTTGGATTTAGGTAACTTTGATTTTGCATGGTGTTACCTTGGCTTGAATCAACATATGGAGTTGCCAATATATTGCTAGGATTTTGAACAACATTAGGGGGATTTGCAAGCATATCTACCCCAAAATTTACCAAGTGTGGATTTGAAATGGTCATGTTTGGTAAAGTTGTACTTGGCATGTATGGATTTGGTGGGATAATGTTGTTTGGAAAACTCATGCATTGAGCGTTTGGTTGATAGATTTGCAGATTTGGACTTGGATTTAAATCTATCATTGGGAAAGGTGTTCCAAACTTTGGATTGGGTATGCTCATATTTGTTGTACCATTGATGTTTGTATGAGATAATGCTCCCATGTATGCATTGTACAAGCTTTAAAAATCAAATGGTATTGCAAGGCTTGGATAGTTTGGTTGAATCGAATTGCTCATGATGGATGGATCAAGTTTATATTCCATGTCCCTCTTGTGTTGAGATCGAGTTTGAACCATAAAATGAAGATCAATTTTCAAGAATGTAAGAGATGAACCTCTAATCCTTTAGATCGGTCTAAACCTTAGGTTCAAAGAAGCGAAGAACTAGGATAATTGAAGGATCAAAGTGATGATGAGGATGAGATAAACGAAAGATGAGTGATATGGATGAATGGAACTCTTAAAGAAACTTTGAAAGAAATGCTAAAACTTTTAGGACTTTGATTTGATTGATTCGTGATTGGATTGATGGTTTGACTAGGTGTGTTAAGTCAAACAAAATGTGATAAATGTAATCGTAAAGCTCTAGGAAGTTGTGTTATCCATAGAGTGAACTCCTACAAGATGGTAGTTTGACTAAGTGCGTCAAGTCAAATGAGGTGATGATTTGATAATTTGGCTAGGTGTGTTAAGCCAAACAAGATGAACTCGTAAACCCTAGGAAGTTGTTTTATCCAAGAGAGAACTTGTGTATAAGATGATGGTTTGACTAGATGTGTTAAGTCAAACAAAGAGGTTTTGATTTCGCCTAAAAGTTTAGCATAAAAGATGTTTACAAAGTTTCCAAGAGTTGTTGGTGAGGTGACTTTTGACTGATTTAATGGTTGAGAGATGGATGAAAGTGATTGAATTTGATCCTAGACTTGACCTAGAATAACACTTCTGCTTACAAGACCTTGATGTTGAAGGACATGCTATATTTCCTATGAGAGGAAAGTAAACCTTTCAAACAATTCAGGATCTCAAGACGCTCCTCACTAGCTTTCACACTAAGCTTTTTGAACTTCGGTTTTGGGATTTTGATCATGTTAGAAAACACATGTGTAATCAAATTTGTCTTTTATCTTGTCTTAGTGAATCCTTTTTACCAAAATCACTTGCTTGATTATGTTTTCAAACTGAATGTCTAATGTCCTACTTTCTTCTTCATCCCACAAGGTCCATTATGTGGAAATCAAGGAAATTAGGGCAAAAGTCTCCTATGTTTATCCTTAGTGAAAACAAATGACGATAGAATTCGAGCACTTAGAAACCTCTAGAGATATGATCCCTAGGGAAAGCAAGAGTGTCCAAGTTCGTCAAGAGTATTTGTTTCCTCCAAGGTGTTTGAAATTTGAGGCTCTTGTGAATGTTCGTTTTTCAATGTTTTGAATCCAAGCAAAGTGTTTTTGATTCCAAGCACTTTTTACAACCCTAGGATGATGAGGCAATATCTTGTTGGGTTCCCACTTGGATAAATCCAGCTACGCATATCTTGTGCGAATGGCTAAATGCTTGACCACACTGCTCCCCTCCACGACACTCACTTATTTGGGTCAGCCAAGCATTAGTACCCATGAATCTCCCATGGCATACTTTCCATTTCCACAACAAGACCGCATGTTACGTGGGGCGGCTTCAAAGGACATGACCTTTTGCACCAACAAGATAGACAAGGTTTTGGCCAATTTCTAAACAAGGGGTTCTAATTCGGGCATTCCGTTCGTGGGGGATTATCCAACGTCGGCGAGAGTCCATTGCTGTCCATCTCGTCGGAATAATCCTCATGATATTGGCCTTTGTTCCAATATCCACACTTATATACCGGTTGGAAGTCGCTTGGCTTTAGCGTGTTCCCGGTTGGGTCGTTCCCTTGGGTGATTACTTTTTCCCACAAGGCAGGCCCTCTAAGATAAACAATAGCGAGCTAACATATCCCGTCGTTCACACAACCTTTGTTGAAAAACAAAGGGGAGAACCTCCGCAATATATCGTGCTCACACTCGCATGTTTTGTTCAATTTTAGATCCCAAATTGAAGTGTGGAGGCAATATTTTTGACAACTTAATATCATAAAAAAAACTTTTGATTCTCAAGGTCACCGTGAGGCACGAGAGAAGCGCATACATCTTTTGGATGATATTACTTTGTGAAAAAGATTACAAAGCATGACAAACAGTTGTTCATATTAAGTCCAAAAAGCAGTGATGAATTCGTTTTAAGCACCAAAATCCAAGTGTGAAGGTTGCCTTGTTCAATTTTAATCCCAAATTGAAATCTAGTAAGTGTCTAAGGTTCAATTTTAACCAACTTTGAAAAGATCAAGTCATTGATTGATTTTAAGCCCAAATTGAAAAGTGAGTTAGCTAAAAATAGAAAAAAGGGTAGTAAATGAAAGATCTAGCTCAACAAGCATTAAAAAAATGCTTCTTCTTTTTTTCAAGTCTTAATTTCAAAAAAAATTTGAACTCCACTTCATTCGCCTTTGTTCACTCTGATGTCCAACTCCAATGCTAACAAACGAATTTATTGTCACAAGTACAATGCTATAGAATATACTTCTCTGATGTAGCATTTATCCCCTCGTATACAATGTTTGTTAGGTTTGCAGTAGATAGATCTATTACATCAAGACATAAGCATTCACCATAAACTGATTGATTTACATAACTCAAAACATTAAAGAAAAGAGCTGCTAGATCTTCAAATGTGTGCAATGAGGAATAAAGATCTATATAAAATAGCAAACTATGTGTGCCAAATGTGAAGGGTAGATGCTATATTGCTCTAAAACATTCTTTATTCTCAAACACTTTCAAGGAAATATCATTACGCTTACCACTGTCACATCAACTAAAGATCAGACTCATATGCCTATGAACAACATGTTGGGCAAAAGAAAACAAGATGTCAGATGTGTAAAATACAATCTTGAATGCTACGGAAGTAAGAAAATAATTCTTTGAACATTCTAAAGGCAACAGTTGGACTAAAAACCTGACAGTCCTGATTTACATGAGAAAAAATCTTGAACAATGATAGATAAAAATTGATTGTTGTTCAAATAGACCCAAAGTTTGGCACAGCAATAAATGAGTTTGTTGAAAAGGATTTAGAGACTTTCAAACTGATGTGATTGGGAGGTGTAAATTCAAATTCCCAGATCTTTTCCAGATTGTAAAAGATCGTAGGATCTGTGCAAAGACAAAAGGAATTAGTGATCAGTCATAGGAAACTTTGAAGTAGATGCAATTGGTAGGTGAAAATGTTAAATCCAATAGTCTTTTCTAGCTTCGAGTCTCGAGGAGATGGTATTCATGAAATGCGTTGATTGTCAGACCCTACAGAGGGATAAGAAAAATTTTAGGTTTCAGGCTAAGGCTACTAGAAGGCATTTAAAAGAGGACAACGAATAAGTGTGCTTTAAAAACTTTTAAGTAAATGCATTTTTCAGGTGTAAAGTTGTGCCCCAAGAGTGATAATAGCCTATCCATGTTATAGTAATAAATGACATCACACAAGTTTGAATTTAACTCAGCATAGCCTATCCACGTTAACTTAGCATACCAACTCAGAAGGAGCCCAAGGGATTGACCTATATTTTAAAACCTGCCTATACCACATCTCTGCACATATATTTTTAAATAGGCCTGCAGCAGATGGTCTTCATATTCAAAGAAATCCACTTCATATTCTCACTGTGAAATGTAAATCTACAGCTGAAGCCATGACGTCAATTTTGATAGAAAATGCCATTTCTATCATTAATAATGGAGGCACAAAACTTAGGCCAGTGGTACAAGTTTCATACATTAAGCAAATTGGGTCGCAAACCTCATAAGAATGGTACAAAATGGTTCTATCAGGTGGGACACATATGTAGCAAGCAATGCTTGCTACACAACTTAATGAATATGTCAAATGTCGGCTCTTACAATGCAGGGTCAAGGGGAGGGTCAAATCTGAATCTAGTATCAGCAACAATGAATGGGGTTTATCAAAAGAGTGAGCCTGGCATGGGGACAACAGGTCCACCGCATATGTCTACTACTAGGTCATATGACAAGCCTAGTCAGCCATTCACAAATCCAATCAAAAACCCTTCAAACAATGGAGTTGGTGTGGCAGCTGGCAGAGGAATGACTGCTCAATCAAATATGTATGGACGGCAAGGTGGTACCCCTTCCTATCAGCTAATCTCCAGTCCATTACAGTGGGATGCACTATTTTCTAAGTTAATAGTAACCATTTTTTTTTGTCTGGAGAGAAGGACAGCATAACATAAACTAATGCATAGAAAGTCCTAGTTAGTAAGCATCGCTCATTACCTCTTTAAGGAAACTCATCTATCAATAACATACTCTCAAGAAATCATTATGTTCCTACACTCTTAAAAGACAAAAGAAATATTGTCCTCAGTAAATAGTGGAACTGTGATTAAGAACTGCAGAATAAAAGACAAGCACAAGACAATCAATTGTTGCAGAGAGGATGAATAATATCTCAAGATATCAGAGAAATAGTGGTGCTGCAATGTAAAGTCAATGAAATTTAGTGATGATATGTGATATCACAATGCTTGACAAGTGAAAAATAAAAATTCCTGACTTTATGAGGGGTCGCCTGGGCACCTATGTGCAAATAAGACTTGGATGAACACATAGCAAGATCTCCGAAAGCATTCTTATTTTATGCAATAGAAAATAGAATAAAGTAACAAATTTCAAGCAAAGATAGAAATAAAATGCATTAGTTCAAGCCCTCCTTCTAGCACCATTTTTGTGGACATGAAAATCTGCATATGGTTAGTAGAATGACAAAACAACATAAACAAAAATTTATATCCCTATGAAATAATACTCCATGATTCAAATGCAACCAAATAACAAAGATAAGCAAAGCATGTAAATCATGAAATATATCTATCCCATATTGGATTGGTGCAACTTAGTGGTGTAGGAAGCTGCCCTTTCCCAATCCTTGATAAGCAAGATTGCCAAATGATGAACAGAATTAGTTCTCAAAATCAGAGAGTAACCTTGCCATGAAAATGTGTTGTAGTCAAGTTGTGTTGTGATGATCAAGATTGATTCTCAAGTGAAGAGAATAACCTTGCAATGAGAATGAGTTGTTTTGTTGTGTTGTAGATGATTTATGTTGAAATGCTTTGCATTTTATAGATTCAAGATTAGGAAGAGTGATAGATTTGGATGAATGTGGGATCATTCATGAGCCAATGACAAGATGCCACTTGTCAAAGTGTGAGAGGGTGAGGAATGTGCAAGTCTTGGCCAATGTGCCAATTTGAAATTCAAATTTAGATGAAATGACATGTTTAGGGGGGATGAAAGGTGCAATAAATGCCATGTTTGACTTGTGCAAATAGCATTTAAAACCTTGTTGGAAGGGACAAGTCCCTTTTGGGGGGAAGATTCAAATTGGAAGAATATTCCATTTTGATTCCATTTTGAATGTAATTAGAGGAAATAATAAATCAAATAAATGATTTATTGGTGCAAGTGGGTGGGTTAGTTAAGAGTTTGGATTTGACTCTAGTTGAGTCAAAAGCTAGAGAATGGTAATTATGATTAGAAGTTAATTAATTTAGATTAATTAACTTAGGGGATTTTAGGGATTTGACATTTGATTAAATCAGTTTGATTTATTAAATCAAATGAGAAGAACATAAGGATTAAATAATTTGATTTATTTAATGAACCTTAGCAAATTAATCAATAAATTGTTATAATTGATTAATAGTAGAATGGTTAGAGCGGGATGCATGATGTTAGTTTTGCATGTCTACAGCATGTGTTGGCAGCAACCCTTTACCATAAGAATTCAGAAGGCACTCTATCGTGATGTGCACACAGAGATGAAGTTAACTCTGGCATCGGCAAAGTAGATCAGGGATCTCAAAAGTTGCATTCAAGTGCACGTATCTTGGCAAAGAAACTTCTTCAAGAAGGATATCGATGGCATATCATGATAGAAAAATCAACATCAACAGTACTAGATGGTTTAGCATCACCTTAAAATCTCTCAGAAAATACAAAAGAAATCAAAAAGTATAAAAATCCAAAAAAAATCAAAAAAATGATTGAAAACAGTAAAAAAAAAAATCATCCTCTAGTGGAAACCATTTTGGTGGTGCTTTGGACAAGTACCATGATGAAAACCTGGAAAACAAGCGTCATGTGTAGAATCGAGCATCTACATGCACCAGTTCAAAAAAAAGCATCTTATTGCATCCATAATAAAGCCAACATAAATCCATTCATCCATGAACCATTTATCCAACCCATTTCCATCTATCTACCTTATCTAGATCTTGATGAAGGTTTGGTAAACGCTTTACACTTGTTTATGGTAAACATCTTGACATGGGTCATTTTCATTGATCCTATCCAATCCAAAATTATCTGGGCCTTGAAGCATTATCCAAATGAGAATCCATTATGCGAACACCTTATCTTATCGCAAGGGGATTCATATCCATTCCTCCACCAGTCTATCCAAGAATCCACCCATGGCCATTCCATACAATGCTAGACACTGGGGGCAAATATTCACATCTTGCTTCAGGAATAAATCTTGATCTATATCCTCCAACTTATGTACTGATCCGAACATTGGAAAACATGAAATCAAATTGGTCAAGCATTTATGAGCCAAAAAATCCAAATCACTAGCCCATGGCATATTTTGACAAGCAGATGTTCCCTATCAAACTCTATCTTTCGTTGAACATCAATTTGAACAATAAACATCATTTGCATCTAATGTGCACATCAACATCACATCAAATCATCAAAACAATGTTGTTCCAAATCAAGCTTCATCAATCTTGATCAATCGAATCCAATCAATTATCACCTTGTTTGAATTAACACACTTAGTCAAACTATCATCTTGTGCACAAGTTTACTCTAGGATAACATAACTTCCTTGGGTTTGCAAGCTCATTATCACCTTTGTTTAGCTTAACACACTTAGCCGAATTATCAAATCCATAATCGCCTCGTTTGACTTAACACACTTAGTCAAACCATCCACTTTTGTACAAGTTTACTCTGGGATAGCACAACTTCCTTACAAGTGCATTATCACTTTTGTTTGACTTAACACACTTAGTCAAACTATCAATCCATCAATCCTATTGATCAAAATTAGGCTTGGTTCTCAACATAATCCCAAAACAGACCATTGATATCACATATCCATATCCAAATCGTCAAAATCTATCAAAAAATCTCAAAAACATTCAAAAATCCATCAAAAAATCTCAAAAACATTCAAAAATTCATCAAAAAACTCAAAAAAAACAAAAAAATCAAAAAATAAAAAACATTCAAAAAATTCATCAAAAATCCAAAATCATCCAAATCATTCAAAAATCCAAAAACATGTCGAAATATCAGAAAATCTTCAAAAATTCATCACTGAGTCTTGTCAGGTTTTCACCTTGTCCGAACTACGTCGTCTTTGATCTTGAACGTAGGCAAGGTTGATCTTTGATCATCCCCCGAGATAGTTAGGGTCAGTCCTTAGGTGTCCATCGCAATGGCATCCGTCTGCCCATCTAGTTAGGCGTCCATCATAGGGGAATTCGTTTGTCCATCTTTTTCACATTTTAGAATTTTAGTCGTCTGTCGCAATGACATACGTCTGCCCATCTAGTTAGGCGTCTGTCGTAGGGGCATTCGTTTGTCCATATTTTTCACATTTTAGGATTTTAGGCATCCATCGCAATGACATCCATCTGCCCATCTAGTTAGGTATCCGTTGCAAGGGCATTCGTTTGTCCATATTTTTCACATTTTAGGATTTTAGGCGTCCGTCGTAATGGCAATCGATTTTCCCATCTATCTCATTAGCAGTCAAGTCAATTGGAGTCTGAACTACGTCATCTCTGAGCTTAAACATACGCAAGGCCATCCTTGATTGGCCCCCGAGACACAAAATTCAAAAACATTCATAAATCTTTAAAATACCAAAAAAAATTGTAAAACATCTCAAAAATTCCAAAAATAGCCTCAAAACATTTGAAAAAACCAAAATGGTGCATCCATTTCATCTCTCTTTCACCCGTGATCATCTCACTCATAATAAAGTCAATCATCACCTTCACCCTTTTGTGAGCCATTCATAAACAAGTTTAGCAGGTTCTAAAGTGAACACTCTAATCGTCAGAGTCTTGAAAGCCTAGATCAGTCAGTCAGCAAGTTTATCAACTCGAAGGATCAATAGCTTATCACCCAAATTAGTCCCATCAAAACCCTGATCACTACATGTCCTAGGATGAAGCTTTCCCATGATGGACATAAGCATCAGGTACCCCACAGTAGTTTAGCCTTAGCTAGCGGTACGAAGAACATTAGCTTGTTTGTTTACTTTATCTTGGTCTTTTTGACTTATCTTATTTTGCACTCATTCCAAGGACCTCCCAATGATGCCTAAACATAATAGATTTAGAGAGAAAGGAATGGGGAAATGATCATTATCTTTTTATCTATTATGCTTGTTAAATGTTCTTGTAAAATAACTTGGAAAATACTTGCTTTGTTGGGTTCGTCCTAGCAAAGTTTCCGTGGGTCAAGTGTGAACAAGAGCACTCCTATCTAATTGTTGAGTCAAATTCCATCACACTAGGTGCAATGCCATCCTGGTTCTTAATACCTTGATGCATCACACCTACGTGTGTTATCAAACACATAAAGAAAGTTATGCTCTTTATCTCTCCCATCCCTTGATAAGCAATACATCATCATTTCTAATAAAGTTGGTTTGTTGAACTTCTGCATCTTCTTGGATTCAAGGGTCAATCCCTCACATTCTTCTATCCTCTTTCATGCTAACAATGCATCCATCCTGCATCCACACTCTCATTCTACATAATCACATCATATCATCATAGGACACATCATCCATCTCATATATCTCACATGCATAGCATCATCATTTAAGTTGATTAGGATAATATGAATTTATTATTCTAAGCATCTTCCAAACATCTCATTTATATCATCATTATCATATATATTAGTTAGTCATAGCAATCCATACATCCATTTTGACCCTCTTTGTCGTGAGATCGACCTCAAATCGAATTTTTCTCTCGATCTCTTGAGGGAGCAATGTACTAACGTACTTATTTCTGCTAGGGCATTTGAAAAAAAAATAAGGATTTTTTTTAATTTCAATATCGGCGGCATCATTCTTTGAACCAATGCAACAAGTACATTTCTTCAAAGAGGGGAAAAATGTTGACACCTAAAACTAATATCATGCATCTCACTCTAACTAACATTCAATTCTGCTATTAACAGTCAAAACAATTTATTGATTAATTCCCTAAGGTTCATCATATTTAATTAAATAAATCAAATTATTTAATTAAGTCCTAAAGTTCTTCTCATTTGATTCATTAAATCAAATACTAAAACCCCTTAAAGTCCCCCAAGTTAATTAATTTGGATTAATTAACTGCTAATCATAATCAACCATTCTCTAGTTTTTTACTCAACTGGAGTCAAATCTAAACTCTCAACTAACCCACCCACTTGCACCAATAAATCATTTCTTTGATTTATTAATTCTTCTAATTACTTTCAAAAGGGCATCAAAATGGAATATTCTTCCAATTTTGAATCTTCCCTCCAAAGGACTTGTCCCTTCCAACAAAGCATTAAATGCTCTTACATGTATCTTGCACAAGTCAAAGTTGGCATTTAATGCACCTTTCATCCCCCCTAAACATTTCATTTCATCCAAAAATTCAAATTTGAAGTTGGCACATTGGCCAAGACTTGCACATTCCTCACCCTCTCACACCTTGACAAGTGGCATCTTGTCATTGGCTCATGAATGATCCCACATTCATTCAAAATCTCTCACTCTTTCAACCTTGAATCTATAAAAGCAAGGGTTTTCAACAACACAAACACAACACAATTTGAGGACAACACAACAACACATTTTATGCAAGGTTACTCTCTAGATGTGAGAACTAATCTTGCTCTTCATTTGGCAATCTTGCTTATCAGGGGGGTGGGAAAGGGCTTTCTTTCCACATTTCAAGAGGCACCACTCCCACTATGGAATAAAGTTTTATCTTTCTTATGCTTTTACTTAATTGTTTTTGTTCTAATTTGTCTTGTTGGCTTAGGAATGATCAAATATTTCATAGGGATGCTCTATTTGGTTTGCTTGATTTAACTAACAATACTAATGTTTGTTGTTTTTTGAGAAAATGCAGATTTAGCATCCTACAATACCGACTTTCCTATTTATCAACCAATACCCACTCTATAATTGTATGATGATAGTCTCAATTATGGATTTTATGTCACCATTAAAAGGTTTGACCCTTTTATGTACCTTTGTTCCATAAGTTCTCTAAGGTGTACTAAATAATGATTTGGTATTTCGTATTGACTAAAGACATTGGCATAGACACATTGAAAAAGCTTATTATTAGTGAAATGAGTCTCACATTCAATTTAGCTGCACATATCCACATACTCACATAATTGTACCTAATCATTTTCCCCTTAGTTTTTATAGTATTCTAGACCAAATTTATCAATCAAGTCATCTAAAGTACATTAGTTTCTTAAAACTTCAAACAACTTATCATTACCATATGGACCAACGTCATGCTCATGAGAAGAAGGTTGAGCTAACTTGTATTTTTATCTCTCGGAGTTGTTTGTTGCTTTCTCACATGAAAATTTGGGTCTCCAATCTCTAAAAAGTATCATGAAAATATTCATCCTTCCATATTCAAATTTTAATTTAGGTATTTAAATATGTTTGATTGAAACTAAATTCACTACCTTTTATTTGGGAAGATAAAATTATTTTTGTTGTAACTAGCGATTCAACATGATATTGATGTGAATATTGCCAACATACTCAAACAATGAAAACCCTCAATGCTTCCTTAGTAATAGTACCACCCGTTAGCTCTAAAAACAAATTACACCCTAAAGCCTAAAGATAAACCACACCTAAGCCCTAGAGGAAGTCAACTCAAGATAATAGGAATTGCAACTTATCATTAGATAAATGGTACCATGGGCCAATGCAAGAGAATGAGTACTTTCTCATTTTTTCTTTGCTACACAAAATTGGTTGTTCTCTAAGGTTATGTTATAGTATAATTAAAAATATATGATTGACCATAAGTGGTCTTCAAGAAAACCATTCCCCATGCACTAAAAACCTTAATAGCATGTTTGAGCTTTGATGTGTTGATTTATCACCATCAACACCTTAAACTTCCTTTGAGTAGAAAAGGAAGACATGCATGAGATTGGAATACTAATTATTACCACCCAATAATTTATTTGTGTAAGACTACACTTTATACTCGAAAGAAAACTAGAGATAAATGTATAAAGCTCTAAAAAAATGTTAGTTGAATGGTTGTTTTTAACATAATGTATTACTAAAGAAATGAGCTATGTAGATTTCAAAGAACTACTAACACTTAGAGATACTACAATGGGATTTTTATGTGCAACAGTGTGATTGAGGGTTAACCTCACTACATATTGGTTCTTTTGTCTTGTAAATGTGACAAACTTGAATCTCCAAACCAAATGAGTAAATGCATGTGTGATTTAAAATTTATATTATGTGAAAGATGACAACTAAAAGGATCTAATATGGTTGATTACATATATAACCTCAAATCTATGCACATAGGGGACACACCATATATTTATTACATCAAGAATTGAACATTCTTGAACTATCCATGAGAAAATACATGAGCTTCTTGTACTGGAGTGAATAGACAAGTTCTCTATGAAAGATTCACATTTTTTTATAATATTTATGATGATTAACTAATCACTCAAAAAATACAGTCATTATAAAATATAATTAGGGGAACATTCATCATTTCCAAAAGCTCATCCAAAACACATGGATATATTCATAGACTTAGAAAACTATACATGTATATATTCATCTTCAATAGGGTATAAAATGAATTTATATAATGGATTAAGATTCAAAATAACACATTACAAAACCCTAAAACTATTACAAGCTACGGTCTTACATTTTTTATGTGTTTGTTGTATAAGGTTTTTTTTAGACTATAGGAATCGGTCGGGTATCCGCCCCCCTATAAACTACAATGCGTTTGGTAGAAAAATTTCATGTGACCGGTGATGCTGGCATGACACACCCTCTAGTACCATGGGTTTTGGGGGAGACTAGACCTCGTGACCTATTTCCTACAACAAGATCCTTTAGCCAATTGAGTTAGGCCCCCCGCCCCTTGTTCTATAATAAATTTACTAACATTTTACATTTTTATTTTTCTCTATATAAAAAATTCTAGCTCATTCATTCCAACACGATGGCATAGGCATGTACATATAATTTGTCCCTTAATATAGGCCCTTATTCAATCAACACATTAATCTAATCCCTTTAAAAATTTATATAATCATAAGGATAAAATTTATATTAGATCAATTAGCTGTACCAAATGGCAACGAATGCCATCTCTACATTAATTATAATAAAAAGAATATAAATATACGATGATATGGAACAACTCCCGAAAATGGCATCCCGATTCCTTGACTAATACGCATACCCGTCCCTACTAAATACAAAGATGCGTCATTTTCTCTCCTAGTGCCTAGGATAGGGAAAGTTGTGTAAATGCCTTCAACTTCTAATCACTACCATCATGCTCCACCTCCTTAATGATCGCTATTACAAATTATATTTAGTTAATTTGAAATAATAATGAAATAACATTAGACACACCATATTAATGGTCCCTAACCCATTTCCATTCACATAATGAATGAGAAAAAACATAAATAAAATATGGAAGATGGCAAAAACTACTGAATCAATAAAATATTATGAACAATCATTTAAAAGTGTGGTTGGAAAGATAGAAGAAACCTTGACATAAAAGAAATGAATTGATTTTTTTATTTTAGGTTTAAACCCTCACATTATAGTAGAAGTAGAAGAGAAGATTTCATCTTCGTATAAGGATGTAGTAGAATTGATCGTCATAATATAATCCTAGTCAAATATAAAGGAGAATGCTTTAGTAGGAAAGGATGAAATTGATAATTTTAATTAGATTTGGACAACATAATGTTCAAGTAATAAATTATAATGAAAGGTACGAAAGATAAGACTTATCCACCATCTAGAAGAAGCAAATTTTGGTTTAAAAATTATACTAGGGAAGAAAATCTAAGAAATGAATGTTCGATAACCAAAGGCATGAAGAGGGCTACCATACGAAGAGGGGAACTTGGGAAATTTAGTAGAAAGATAGTAATTATATATTGTAAAGTATAAAGTGGGACAAACATGACATAAATAGGCATCCAATGTTACTTCATGAAGAAGATGAATATTATTTTTTGGATATGGGTTGGTTAGAACGTAGGGTTTATCTATAAAAGGCATTCAATGTTTATTTGGAACATGGATAGTGGGAACTTCAATTGAGAGAAAGTATAAGACAACCTAACAATGTGCACTATATGGTACCATAAATTCAAGATACATGACCCTCCATGAGTTGCCATGATAATTTTTGAGATGGAGGTGGTAGGGGAGCCTACCATGATAATAGTAGAGGTACTAGAGAAAGAAGGACTAAAAGGCCAAAATATTATAACTATGGTAAACTAAGACATTATGCCAATGAGTCTAGAAGAAGAAAAAGGAGGAAAATCCAAATGTTATTTTTGTGGTGAAAAATCACATGATATTAATAGTCATCCCAAATTTAATAGTTATGTAATAATGTGTTGGCACCATTGATTGGAAAGTGAATAATTGTCCAGTCCACATATAATCTATAATGCTAAAGTAGTAGTGAGTAACTAAATTAGAGGAGAAAAAAAATCAAATATAGAAAATGAATGTAGAATAAAAGAATCCTCATTGACAAGAGATAAATTAGGAAAGAATACAAAGGAGAAAAAAAAAAGGAAAAAGTCGAGAAAAAATTCCCATGTAGAAACTTAAGAAAAGGAGAAAAAGAAAAAGAACTCTACTAATTACTAGGGTTGGATTAATAGAAGCATATCTTAGGATAATATAATGAAAGTGAAGATGAAAAAATAATATTTACATAAAAAAGAACATGATTTGGTGATAAGGAATTCCAAAGAGCTAATTGAGAAAAAACAAAAGGAGAGTATAATAGTGAGGCATGTTTCATAGCAAAATAGGTCAATATACTATTAAAATAAATGGTAAATTTGGTAAAATAAGAAGTGGTTGGGGTTCAAGGGTTCGATAGGATGAAGTTGGATAAGGTTATTCAAAGAAACTCATGAAAGATGGAACTAGACCTCTTGACCTCATGAAAACTATAAGTTAGTGGTGTTCTTCTTTGTAAAATTATTGGTTTCTTGAGAAGAGGACGAGGTTAAAAAATAGAGTCATCAAGGTTAAAGAGATGACCTTAAGGTGGCATATCACCTGTGTATAACATACAAGGTGGTACAAAGTGTTATAAAAGTTGGATATTTGTGCAAGATATTTTTATTGTGAAGATTTGGGAAAATGTTCTTAATAAATGCTCGCTTGATATTAGAGTCGAAAAGAAGATAAGATATCTATGAAATAATTCATTAATAATAGAAGATAAAACCAATCACCTTCTCATTTTCACCTTGATTGCAATGTATAACATTGATAAAACTGACCTACAATCCTATATTGATTTGAATGTGCTCCATGAAAAGATATCTGAGATAGAGGAAGGAACCCATAGAATAGGTAGATAAAGAGTAGAACCACTTAAAGGTTTTCCCCTTAATGAATACAAAAAAATCTTAGCTATGAGTTCATCATCAAAGTAATAATTAACGCACACTAATCTATAAGGGATTGAATGTGTATCCTAGGATCACTTATCCAATTATACATGTATGCCAATGTTTAGCATGGTGAATTATGGTTCTTTTGGATGATTTCTCATAGCCAAATATATTATGCTATGGAGGAGGTTTAAGGTTCCATTCCCCAAGGTATAAGATGATGGGAGAATAGATATTTAATATTAAATTATTGGAATTTATTGAACTAGATGGTAAATGATAGATTTAGGGGCATAAGCTAAGATGTTGAGGTAAGGGATGCTAATTTTTCATCTTATGATAAGAGTGTGGAAAGTTTTGTGGGGTTAAGGGCAGGATAGAAGAGGGAGTGAAAACAGTGGTAAGAGAAGATCAAACAAGACAAGCGAAGGGTAAGGATTGAGAGAGTGGCACATAGGGGTAGGATGTAAAATATTTTCTTAAAGGGACATGACCATAGTTAAAAGGAGGAATAGAGAGATAGAGAGTAGGAATGCGGGTTGGATGAGGAGTAGACAAGAAAATATAGGTGAAGGAATATTGACTGGTGGGAAAAAGAAAAGAGGTTGGCAAGAAGATAGGGATGAAGGTTCAAGAACTAGACTATAAAGGAGTTACATGAGTGTGGATAATATATCATATACCTTGTAATATCTCTAGCCCCTCAATATGGGTAATGATGATATTTAGTAAAGAGTATGCAAGTAAAGAGATTTAGGATTAGGTGGAATCATTGAGTAGGATACTTTGAGGGAGAGACAAGAGGTGGTTAATTTTGGTGAGTGACAAACTTAGAATTATATAGTAGGGGTTCATTATCAAATTGGTCATCTTTGTGAGAAATATAGAATGAGACATCATGTGGTGTGGATGAAAATTTAGGAAGGGTAATGAAAGAAGGAAGAGGAAGGAAAATACATGTATAGGTTTATACGAGGGTTCCTATAAGAGATGCATTTGTATGAGAAAGGGATTGTCAAAGTAGGAAGGATAATAATTTATATCAAATACCAAAAAACAAAATTAACTATCAAATAACAAGAAAAATAATTTATCCTTATATACTATAGGAAATTTGAGAAGAAAAAAAAATTAAATTAAATTTTGAATGAAAATAATAGACAAAGATAATATTGTAGTAAGTAGACACTAACCTATATGTTGTGAATATGTTTATGTTTACTCAAAAAGAATTTTTTTTTTAATTATTACAAAATTAAAAAATCAAAGTGGAATTAAAACTAATTTCAAGATATTAGAATGAGAGTTTGTTATTTAGAGATTTTTTTTTTAGGATGAAGAAAGGAATAAATAATGAACGTTAGGATTCACATCAAGTTCACCACAAATACAGATGGACAATAGATAGCCTACACAATTTAAATTTAGAAATTCCTTTTCAATTATGTATCTTAAGATTCAACTAGCAACCAATCATAAATGGGTTTACTTAAATTAATACAAACACACAAAAATTCTTTACCGACTACATAATAAATTATTTTTCATTCTAATTAGATTAGTCTTATAATTAAGGTTCACAGATTAGTCTTATAGCTTAAGAAGTACATGATTACATTGAGACATAAAATCCTAGGGCCAAAGGCAAAGACAAAGGGAGTGGAAGCATAGATAAAGCCTCATGATAAAGTACCTAGGTAATGAGAAGTCTAAAAGACTAAAATAATCAAAGGTTTCAAACAAAAATGTAAATATTGTGTTGTAAGGAATAGAGGGAAAGAATACTGGCAAGAGGAAACCTATAAACCCAATAAAGGCTACAAATATACACAATCACCCATAACACTTAGAAATTTCTATAGTTTAAGATATTTAGGCATGTGACAATATAGTTCGAAAGATAAAACACTACAACAAGAACACTGTTTAATAAGGGAGTATGTTGAAGGAATTCTTAGATTGGTTATAAACAATTGTCAAAACATGGTTCTATTAAGAAAGGAAATACTTGACTTAGATAAATTCACTTACTAATATAGGCCCCAACATTACCTAGACAGGGGCAGGACAAGATATCACATAACAACTATAGGGACAAATATATATTTTTGATCAAATATCAATGAGGGGCTCTATAGGAAACAAAATCAAACTTAAAAAGAATTAGAAGCACACTAGAGCCCTTTCAGTGAGAATGATATGCAAGGTAAAGGCTCAAAAGGACAAACATCAACAAAGGGTTCCCTAATTTTGTCTAAATTAGAGATGGTGTTGCAAGGCATAAATAAGTGGAAACTTTAGTAGAGAATGTTTATAATTATCATTGGATAAACAAACCAACATAGGAACCCATATATTAAGATTTATCATAATTAAAGCTTTTCAAAATAATTTCATACAAGAAATTAATCTTCATGAATTAACAAGGCCTTAGATTAATCGATGGAGGAATGTGTATGCAAGTGAATTCATTTCCTCCTCATGAAATCAACTAAACTAATAATTAGAAGTAGGAATTCCAACAATCTTAGAGATGCATTTCATTGCAATGTGACAATTAACACATACTTGAAGGTTCTTAACAAGTGTTATAGTTGTTCTAAGGGGCATATCTAGAAAACCAAAAGCAATTGACAACTTTTCACTACGATGGTAGAGGGATAATTTTTTCCCCTCCCTTTCCACACCACTAAGTGTCTTGCATCTCAAAAATACCTTTGCTAACTTCATATCCCAAGCCAAATTCTCCAAATTTTCATAGATTTACTGTGACCTCCTACACAAGAAGTATTTACCATTTTATGGCCTTCAATCCAACAACATTCGAGGAGCTTTTTAATTCCTTATCTTTTCATCAATCCCCTTACCATTTGCTCACATGACTTGCCTACTTCTGCATAGATGTTTGAGAGAACACTAGTTGCATCTTTTTTAAGATCCAAATAAAAAAATAGTGTTGCTGTAAATACTCCTAAGCCTATATTCATAAGGGATCTGTAGGCAGCAAGAAAACAGATCCACACATCCACCCCAGGTTTAACTAGCATCTTGATGATAAAGTTAAGGGTGTCCTCAAGATAACCAGCATGGGCAAATAGGTCAAGCACACACATAATGATCAATTGTAGATGTAATGCAGTAAGGCTAACCCATGTGATTGAAGTATGTACAACTCAAATTCACTAAACCTGCATAGCTGCATGCACATATAACACCAGCAAAGCTTATAGTGTCAGGACATGTTCCAAAATGCTTCATTAATTAATTCAAATAGTTTGAGAGCATCCTTGTAAAATGCATTTTGTGCATATTCAACAAACATTGCATTCCCTCAAACAGTTTACGTGCCTTGTTTATGCTTCCACATTTTCCATATATGTCTACTAGAGCAGTCCCAACGATAATATCTGATAAAATCCCCCTTCGATTAAGCTTTATACATCTGATAAAATCCCTGTCCTTTATCCTTTGATTGATTGTATATCTTGTTCCAAAGCTCCCATTTTGGCACAGGCAGGGAGGATGCTGGCAAAGGTTCCAGCGTCTGGCTGTACACCTGCCAATTGCATTTGGTTGAAAGTTTCTGAAGCCTTTTCAACAAATCCATTTTTGCGTATATGCTGCAATCATGTCATTCCATGAGACCACATTTATTTGGGGTAATCTGTCAAACAGTTCACGTGCCTTGTCCATGCTTCCACATTTTGTATACATGTCTTACCATACAGTTGCAGCTACAACATCTGACAAAATTCCTTTCCTTTATCCTCTGATGGATGTCCATACCCCGTTCCAAAGCTCCCATTTCGGCACAGGCAGGGACGATGATGGCAAAGATTACAGAGTCTGGGTTTACACCTGCCCATGACATTCGACTGAAAGTTTCTAAATCCTGTTCAACAAACGCGTTTTGTGCATACCCTGCAATTTTAGCATTCAACGAGACCACGTTTATTTGAGGCATCCTGTCAAACAGCTCACGTCCCTTGTCTATGCTTCAACATTTTGCAGACATGTCTACCAGAGCATTTCCAACAGTGATGATGAACCTCCATACCCTGTTACAAAGCTCCCATTTTGGCACAGGTCTTGAGTATCGGCGTGAAAACCTATTTGTTGCATATGGGGATATATGGGCGGGCGAAAAAGGTTTGAAAAACTTACTTTGTGCGGGCTTAACAGGGAACGGCAACGGTGATGAGTAACGGAGAAGGGGACGGATTAAGGGGGCCCACACCAGCCACCTAAGCGGGTCAACGCTTAGAGTGTGCTGGTTAAGCCAGCCCCTCTGTAACAGAGCATTGCATCGGTATTCGCCGAGCACACCCGCTTGACCACCAACCATGAGAGTCGTGCTTGGGGGTGAAGCCTTCGACACAACTACACATATCATTCTCATTGCACAGTCCATACGTCCCGCAGATATCATAGTCACTGCATTGACCTCGGTGTGTCTTCCACCTCAAAGTCCATCTACGATCGTCCATCCAGAAGTAAAGTTCAATTTCGCCGTTTTCAGCTAACAGGAACCGCCCCGTGAGGGTATGATCTATAGGGTTTATGCCAAAATTAATGTATATACCTGAAGGAGAAACCATTACACAGGACGTTTGAACTTTTTTCTGACCTTCCAATTCGGGAACCTTAGTAAAATAATTGTGTCCAATGCATTCTCCACTGGACCAATATGGAATGGTGTTTTTAAAGAACATCATCATCTGCGTCTTTCCTGGAGACATATCCATTCGGAGAGAGAAGAGCCCAGTCGCAGGATCTACAGAACTCTTCCACGAAGTTAGTGTCATGCTTTTCCACATCTTCATGCCAGGCAACCATGTATCTCCCGGATGTGCGAAACTCTTCCAGACAATAGTAGACTTGTTATAAGTGTCCAGCATAATGAAATTTCCAGAGTCCGTTATCACAGCTAGTGATCCTTTCTGGCCAATATCAGTCGACCAAACTGATCGGCCCTTTGTATCAAACAATCTGAGATGACCATCTCGAAAAAATTTCAAAACGCCGGGCTTGTTTTTGACAGGATTATCTCTGTTAGCCACCCAAACAATGGCCTTCTGAGAGATTGGTGCATACCAGATGCCAATATACCAATTATTCGTTCCTGTCGGACTGAAAAATCCCAATGCAAACGTGCCATTCTTCGAAAGTAGAGTCTGATTTGCATGAGCGAAGTCCCAAATAGAAGCGTATCTCCACCATCCACTGCTAGTGAACTGTAGTAGTGCGCTACAACAATCATAGCAATTGCTAGGAACAAATACTTCATCGCCATTTCAATAACCATAGCGTCTGTATTTTTCTTAACAATTGCTTTTTAACCAGTACTATGTTTCTGGTATATTTTCGAATTTAAATAGAAAATAAACGACATGACGAATGTAGTTCTGTTAATCCCGCGTACATGAATTCATAAATTTGACTGCTTTGAGCCAATATTTCCAAACGTCTAATATTTCTAGAAGGCACTGGATTTACCGGAGCAGTACGAAGAATCAAACAAAGAGAAGACTTGACAGCGCACAGAATCACTATTCTTTCGTCACTACCGTTTTCTTTCTTAGGGTCGATCAAGTAAAGGAAAGACTTGACAGCGCAGACACAGACACCACTCCGTTCTCTCGCCCACTGACGCGTTATTTATTTAGAGGAATGAATAAAGACTTGACTGACCCGACACAATGTAAGTCAAGACATATTGTAAACGCATATTAGGTAAGTAACGTCTTTTGTGCCGGAGGAGAGACGGACACGTTACTACTTTTTAAAAGTTTAATTTTATTTTGTTTACTATTTTATTTTATTTTTTTCTTATAGATTATAACTAGCAATTGCACCTTGGTGTGCAATGGGTATGCCGAAGAGGTCTGGATGGTCAATGAAAGGAAATTTTGGTTTTTTTCCTATGCATGAAATCACTCTCAAGCTCAACATTATTGAGCTATGAAAGGAATTAAGAATTGTACATATTTTTGAAAATCTAATGTGTGTGATTGAAGATGGTACAAGAAGACAACAATTAAATAACATAAAAATAGAATTGCAGTTGAGGAAAGGTTTGTGTTTTCAATTGTAATTATGCAACAAAAATTTACATTTAACATTTGAAATCATAAGGATTGTAATACCAAACATTGTTATGAAAGTTTCCAAATGAATTTCCCCCTATCTCTATCTCTCTCACTCTCTCTCACACACAATCCCCCTCTCTCTCTTTGACTCTCTCTCTATCTATTTATATATTTATCTCCATCTTTATCTCTCTCTCTCTCTCCATATCTCTCTAGCTCTATCTTTATTTTCCCCCCTCTCTCTCCCTCTCTCTCTATACCTCTCTATTACTTGTATTTGTCACCTTTCTCTCTCACCCTTGCCCTCTTTATCTATATCTCCCTATCTCTCCCTCCTCTCTCTCCCTCATCTCCCTCTCACTCCTCTCTATATCTCTTTCTATGCATGTCTCTCTACCTCTATCTCCCATTTTCTTCTCTATCTCCCTTTTGCTCCTCTCTTTATCTATATCTCTCTCTTTCTATCCATACCTTTTTCTACCTCTATATCATTATCTCTCTATCTCTTTGCATATCCCTCTTTATATCACAATCTCTCTCTCCCTCTCTCCCTCTCTACCTATATCTCTCTCCCTCCTCTTCCTTCTCTCTCCTTCCCCTTCTCTATCTCCATCTTTATCTTTCTATCTATCTCTCTTCTTACCCCTCTATCTCTTTCACACACACTCTTATCCCCTCTAACTCTCCCTCATTCTATCCCTATCGAGGTCCATCTCTCTCCATATTTCAAACACAACATGAGCCTATTTGTAATGGAACCTAATTATCTTCTTGATTGAGAGGTTTTGTTTGGACCCCTCTAAGTGGATGCATAGTTGATTTGAAGTCATCACTTCTCCATTGAGATCTTTGTTGCACAAACCAAAATCATTTTTTAAATGATCTACCAATTGACCCCATGTATTGCACTAATATAAACCAAAATTTACCCTAATTGACCTTCGATACCTCTTCGACATTCCCATTGCACACCAAAGTGCGATTGCTAGTTATAACTTTCCTTGTTGTATAAGATTTTAGATTCTTTCGAAAAACTTTCTTCCCATTCATAACTTCAATAAAAAAATTGATTATAATAAAAAACAAACATTACTGAACAGAGAGTGAAACGAATTTTTTTATTTACTATCATATGATTGCAACGCCTTGTTTTATATCAAATTTTTATAGCCAGCCTGTCTTTTGATTCTTTAAGGATTGCAATGAGTGGCTTTGCATCAATTTATTACATGGCTAATGAGATTTCTACGAAGTGAAGTACTCTTCCTCTTGGTGGAATCCGTTTCAGGCTCTTATTTTGCTCTGTTATTGGTAAGCTCTCTGTCCTATCATTAAGAAATTTATGTAGATGGCCAAGATCTTGTTGGCAAACTCCAAGCTAATTTTAGCATATCATGTTTGTGATTGATTATTTCTAGGTGAATGGGTTCCTATAATCCAATTACAGCCCTGCGTGCAGAGGACGTATTTGAGCTATGTACTGTACAATCTCTCTACAGTAGCAGACATCTATCTGTTTTGACTGGTAATGACTTTCTTTTTCGGTACAAAATGGCACGAAAAATCAGTAGGGTCAAAGATAGAATCAACTCCCTTATTGAGGAGGGAAGGCAGTTAAAGATAATTCATGATGTTTTAAGTGGGGAAGAAGCATCAAATAACACATTCCAAAGAATAGACTGGAAGAGATCAAGTCTTGTACCAATTGATGTTAACATCCAGTGGGTATAGCGGCCAAAGTTGAGGACATTGTGAGCTCGTTAGAGAAGCCAGAGGTTTCTTTTATAGTTGTCATTGGAATGGGTGGTATGGGCAAGAATTCTCTTCTCCAACATGTCTACAGTGTGGTCAAGGACAGTTTTGAGAAATCCATCTAGGTTTGCATTTCCCAGTCATCTTCTATTTCCAAGTTGCAACATGACTTAGCCTGGCATTTAGGTTTAAGAGAAGAAATTGTAGATGGTGATGTAACAGAGCAAGTTGCATCCCAGTTAATTAATGCCCATTTGAAGGGAAAAAAGTTTTTAATAGTGCTGGATGATACATGTGGAAATCCATCATGGAGGAAAATCTCATAGAAAAACTTGGCCTCACAATTGGCAATAACTATAAAATTGTGATTACAACAAGAAACAGAGAAGTTTGTAAAAATGTGGAGGCAGAAATTTATGAGTTAAAATGTTTGTGAGAAGAAGAGAGTTGGGATCTGTTTTGTACATATGGATTTCCAAAGTGCAAGGGAAATAAACCGCCTGAGCACCTTGTGGATGTAGCTCGCAATATTGTAATGGAATGTGGAAACCTACCCTTGACCATCAAGGCAATTGCAGCTTCTCTAACAAGCACCAGAGTCAAGAGAGAATGGGAGTCCAAACTCAGGCAGCTTCAAAAGGTATCTACCCTCAATAATCCCATGTAAGTTCTCAAATTGAGTTATGATTGCTTGCCTCCACATCTTAGAGCCTGTTTCTCTTACTTCTCTTTCTTCCCGGAGGATGAGAATATAGAGCGCCCATGACAAAGCTAGAAATGATTGTGAACTCCAAGACAATGACCTGGATTCAAATCCTGTCATGTTTGTCTCCCTGCTACTTAATTAATCTTGTTGTGACACGAAAAGCTTTGATAAACTTAAAAAATAAATGAGTGGTGGAGGCATATGTAATGCATGTGAACTAAATGACAAAAGGTCGGTTATAAAATGTGGGGCACAGAAAACGCAAAAGAATTTAGTAGAACAGTCCATGTTTAACTTTGTTCATTGGCTCACGTGTCTTGTCTACACTCCATAGTTGCATGGGAACAGGTAAACCTCTACGTGCCTTGACTAAGTTCCATTTTGTGCATGCACATAGAATATGGAGGGTATGGGGAAGAGGAAATAGATAGTAAATTTCTTCCACCACTTAAAATCTCCAACAGAAGCATGCCATTACTGTAAAATTCCTTTTCCCCTTGCTCAATTCGTTCTAGTTGCATGAATGCAAACGTGGCCATGTTTGGAAATTCACCCCTATAAACTGTCCCAAACCCACCGGGACCTAACTTGTCTGTAAAACTATTTGTTAAATGTTGCAGATCCTCTTAGATTCTAGAAGAATCTCAAAGGCTAGCCCTCTTTTTAATTAATTTTTATTTTAAAAGGCAGCTTCTATGGGAAGTTTTTTACATTGCTGGCATGTGAAATGTTCAGTAAGCAAACCAGGTGAACTTTGTATCCTCTCATTTCTGATGGTATCGTCTCAAAATATTTTTGAGTTGTAGAAATGCCACATAGATTGAAAATAAAAATCCAATCGAACTGAATGATCACTTTCATTGAACATAATAGAATTTTTTTCCGTAACCATTTTGAAACCTGCTACATCAAAGAAAACAAATCAATATATTATATATAATTAACCTAAAATTAAAGTGAGGGGAGTAGTTTGCATTATGACATTCTACAATCAATGACTTGTTAGATGTGTTTTTTTACTCTTCGTTGCTTATGAAATTATATACTACTATACTAGGCATATCCTTTTACCTTTATGGTATATTGTGTTGTTTGTTCTGAGAACAATTAGTGTTTTATCAGTCTGGGTCCATAGTAGTTGGGAAACTTTTGTTTACATCTTAAATAACTATTGAGCTCCTCTAGCGAACGCCCTTGCCAATCTATTCCAATGGAATTTAAGAAGTTCTTTAGGAAGTTCAATATGGATGCAAAACTATTAGGTGAGTGGCGTTTGGCTTGATCTGTGGGTGAAGTGAGAAGCAATCTTGAACAAAACAAAGAAAAATGAATCCTTGAAGGCAAAAAAGGTCTGACGAGGATTTTCTTCTATTTGGCTCAAAACAATGCTATCTTCGAGGGTATTTTGTTGAAGCCCAGTGTGGTATCATGACTACGAGTACAGGTGGAAGTTGAAACTTGTGCTTGGCTACAGTGGTACCAGGTATGTAGGTTGGTTTTTTCATAAACCTAAAATTTTAATTTACTCACGGCTTTTTGAGTAATTGAAATTTAATCAACATAAAAGAAACCGTATTGAAAAAATTACAAGGAAATAAATACCTATAAGCAAGATGAACACAACCGCTGAGAAAAACTTTGGCCGAAAGGCAAGAAAAATATTAGTTGTTCAGTTTTGCACATCCAAGCCAAGAAGAATATCGCTGCTCAGTTTTGCATAGAATAAACCAAAGGAAAGTACATTGTAGATAATAGACTGCAGATAATGTCTCATAGCAAGTGGCAAGGATTTTCTGAGCAGTTATTAGCATTCAAGTCTAAAAAAAGGTAGAGACTTTCATGGCGAAAAAGATCAATGGTTGTTAGTGCTTCAACCCCCTTGCAAGGCCTATCTTGATTTCTCCCACACCACTGACAAGAGACAAAATCCTTCGAATCAGTTGTCTTTTTAGCAGAGGATGATCGATGGTGCCAACAATTTCAATCGTTCGTCTAGTTTTGTAGAGAGAGCAACCATGGATTGAAAAATTCAGGTTGCTTTCTTTCAAATTAGATATTGGATACACCTTCAGCATAAATTAAAATTAATTATATCTATCATAATAATAAAAATTATTATAATAAAATTATTAAAATATTTTTTTTGTGTTATATCAATTTTATTTTTAAATTTTTAAATTAGTTTTCTAATTAAATCATGTAATTTGTAGGTTTTGATGATGATATAATAAAAAATCGTGGTGAACAGTTTTATCAAAATTAAATTACTTCTTCTATATGAACTTATAGTCTATGATGAATAGAGTGATATGAGAGGGAAAAAGTTGATATTCATTGGTTTTTGAGTAATCTAACCTACTATATATATATATATCAAACTAGATTTAAATAAATGTTCCTATCATATTGTGTAACTTTTATAACATATTTACTACTGGATTTCATATATGAAACCAACCATAAAGGAGTTCGATGAATATTATGTTGGAAGGAACTATTATACACAAATTTTTTGAAACATATAATTGTATTGATTGTCATGACATTGAAAATAAGACTATGTAGAAAGAAACACTCAATACATAAGGAAAAGAGGGAAGTAAAATCTAGTCATCATTTACTACCAAATTATAATATTATAATCGAAGCTTAACCATGCAAAATTCACAATCCAATTCTTTATAACAAAGAATTATTGTGATGTAACTACATAATCCTAGCATTGGATTGGTCATGTTGGGCATACAGACTAGCCTTAAACCCTAATGTAATGGTATTTTAGGTTATATCACTACATTAAGACCATTCCTAACATATTTTCTATAACAATGCTCATCTTAGACTAGATCATACATATAATTAATTCTTCAGATAAGTGCAAGAAGTTGCGTCCATATCTAGGGGAAGTTTCAGGGTTCAAAAAATCTTGATAGAAATGGATTCCTCTTTAATAAAAAATAGTAAATCATTTAGGCTCGAGCTCCAAAATCTAAATTTTTAAAACTGGTAATCATTTTAGAGTAGGTACATGTTTCACAAAATTTGAAATCCGAAATCCATGAATTTACTTTTGTTTTAGGCTTGGAAACCCACCCCTTAGCCTTTGACCTACAAGTACAATGTCATGAAAACAACAAGAAATTTTTTGACTTTAGTAATATGAGTCCTAATAACTTTTTTTCTCTAGATTTAAAAAAATAAAAATAAAAACTCATTATAGATGATTTTTAGTTTTCAAATATGTAACTTTTTTATAGTAGGACTAGTTTTCTTTTTATTAATTAATTTCTAAGAAAGCTAGTCCATAAACATGAAATGTTAGGTTTTCGTTTTTTTTTTTTGACAAATTTTAAGTTTTTAAGTTTCTTTAAAGAAAAATATGACATCAATCTACTTATAATTATTTACCCCATGAAAACAAGTGATTAGTTTAGCTCAGATTATGTTGGTCATAAATGAGTTGTTCTAAAAAAAAACAATTAAGACCAATAAAAATTAATTAAATTATATATAATTGGAAAAAAATTATTAAAAATTTCCCCATCAAACTTCAATATAAAACACATCTTTCTTTAAATGGAATTAGAAAAATACTTTTATTTAGATCATACTGTATTAGTCGTACATGTGCAATGTATGGACCTAAAAAAGTAAATTTTAAACGGTGGTTTTTGTCCATGCCTATTAAAAATTAACTTATATCTTTTGGGTAAATTATAATAAATTACATATTTGAATACTACACTCAAAATAGTACATTTCGTATTAGTAGACTTCCTTAAGATTCTATGTGCAAGTGCTTCAAATTTTTACTCTAACTATGACAAACTTAAATTAAAAGGAAAAACACTTCCACTTCTTGCGTTGACCCCTTATGCATTATTAAAATTTGTAAAATTAATATACTATAATTTAAAAATAATATAATTATTTTAAATTAGGAATAATCAATTTTTAAAAAATCATTTAAAATTAATTAAATTATGATTTATAATAAAAATGAAAATGAAAAACTTAACAATAAATAAGTAATTTAAAAATATATATATTTAAAAAAATAAAATAAATAATTACTAGATATTTTGTAAGAAAATATCTTAAAGTTTCAAGATTTCTTTTAGGGAAAAATGAAATACCAAAATGGATGAGGATTTATGTTTAAAATCGTTTAAACGATAATTTTTAGAAATGTTGGTTTAAGAGATTATTCTTGGAAAATGGAAGATTCAACCAAAAAAGAAACTAAGGTAGGTAAAGGAGAATGAACCAAAAAAATTAAATTAAATCTAATTAACAATACACATGAATATTGGATATACAATGTCATTGTTATAAATGTAAATACAAAATATTTTGTATTCTTTGATGAAGATTAATTCTATTAAAAATAATTTTATGCATAGGTTTAGTGATCGTGAGAAATTTCTTTAGTATAGTAAAAAAATTGTTAGATCAATAAATTTGTATCATTAAAATTTTAATTACATAGAAAATGCATATTTTTTAAACTTTTAATTATATAGACTAAATTTTTTATTGTAATATAGTAGAAAAATAATTAGAACTAAAAAAAATATTTTATAATTAAGTATATATCATCTAAATTTGTTAGTACTAAATTATACTAGCAGTTGTGTGTAGTGACATGCAATGATGAGCTGATAGGTGGAGAAGTCCTATCCAACTAGGACCCAAACATCAGAAGGGTTAAAACTGAGATCTCTCCCCTCTTACTGTTCTCTATGTTGTGTTGTAGTCACATCTATTTAGTGTGTCACATGTGAACTTCCCATTTAAGAAGGACCGTATGATGCTGAAACTCAAAGATTTCATAAATATCTTGAACATTAGGTAGTTACCATTAGTGGAAAATGATCTCACCTCAATTTATATAGGTAACTAACTACCAATGGAGAACAAACCTAATTCATAATGAAATAGGGTGATTGTTTTAATCTCAAATTCAATGGGCTTTCCTTTAACCTCCCATGTGGGATTTTGATCCTACAGAGGACAATGCAACATAACAAGTGCAAGGGACATTAATGACTAGAACAGTGACACATAAGAGATGTGCATTTTAAAATTGTATATCAATACAAGCTAATATGGACATTGGACATTGTGTCATATTATGTACAAATTGGCACACTTAAGTGCCTTCTTTTTCTCATAATGCAACATAACATATTGGATGTTGATATTTTATATCAAAAATATATAGATTTTGACATTTTATTCATCAATTAAGAGTAAATTAAAAAAAAATCTAATCCAGAAATGGAATGTTATTTCTGACTAATATATGATTTCTTCCTTTGATGAAGAAACTGTCAAAAAAATTGCTAATACATTGTAGATGCAAAATGGTTACATAATCAACTAGAGGGGGGACAAATCTTTAGAATCCTTTAACATGTATTTGCACAAGCACTTAAAGATCCAGTGTATTTTCCATGCCATTTGTCTTGTAGAAATCAATATTGGTAAGCTCTCCATTTTCCATATCTTCAAAAAATTCAACCTCCACAACATAAATGGTTTCCTTGTCATTGTTATTAGTGTGTCTATATTCATTTGTCCTAGATAGAGCCTATGCAATATCTCTCATACTTGGTCATTTCCTTGGGTTTCTTTCCACACATTTGTAAGAAATGGAAACTACATAATTGACTTCTTAAATATCATATTTCGCATTCACCCATGCATCAACTATTTCCTCCCAACCAAATTTTCCATCTGCACTAATTCCAACTTGTTTCATCAAAAGTAGCCAAATGTGTAACCTGGATGCTAAAGGAAAGAGCATCGTTCACATCAAAATAAAATAAAATAGAAAATATACATGTTTGGAATAGAACAAAAATCTTATAATTGGCTTGGGTGAACCCATAATAGAGGTTTACAATTTTGTTGAGGAAGAAAAATTGTAAAAATGCTCACATAATCAAAAATTTGAATTTTAAGGGGTTTGAGCAAACTAGCGAGTTCACACAAACCCATAAAAGGGTTCGCTCAAACAATAAAATGACACTTTTTTTTTAAAGAAAGGGGAAAAGGGGGGTTTGAGTGAACCCCCTTCAAGCGAAGCCCCCTTCATTCAAATGGGTCAAGGGGGGTTTCCTCGAACCCCCCTTTTCCCCCCTTCTCCCCCTCTAGCACCAAAAATCTATGAATTTTTCTCCTTCGAAGCTTACGTTGAGGATGAAAATGGAGGAATCTTCACAAACCCAACTAGAATCAGGTAGTCCTTGAAACGAGCTATCCAACAAATATATTTTTAATATGGTTTGGTTTTAAGTATGTATTTGTTTTTTTAGTTTTATTAAACATAGGTTTTTCATCGAAAATAAAGGTCTTTGTTCTGTACATATGGAAAAATAGCAGATTATCAAAAAAAAATTTACCAGATATTGAAGTCCTTGCTCCAACAAAAACTAAATTGAATGTCGATATATACAAAAAAATTTATGCGTTATACAATCGCGCTATGTCTGAATTGTAATTGGTTTGAATTTGAAACTTGATTAAAGAAACAATATTCAATAAAAAACTATCTAATTAAGTGGAAGCACTAGATATCAGAGTTACAAATATAAATTCGAAAGAATTAGAATTTTATTGTTCATGGAAAAAAAATTATGCGTTATACGGTGTGCGTCACTTTAAAAAATGTTGTTTTCTGAAAAAAAATAGTTTTTGTGGAAGATGGAAAAAGAAGTGAAATCGAATTCCAATAATTTTGAAAAAAATATTTTTAGAATCTATAAAAAAATGTGACGAGACTCTAGTTTTCATCATCTTTAAATTCCTCATGGTTTAGCTGCTATAGGTGCCCAAATATGAAGATTTAGTTAAAAATAATAATTTCAGTGTCTAGTTTGGCCAAAAATTGTAAACCACTATTTTGGGATCATCCACTTATGTATGCCATTGGAAGTTTAGCTAGATGTTCAAAGAAAATCATCCTAACCATTTTTTCTTGCACAAAGACTTGAAAAGTTGTTGGTAGTTTTATAATAGATGCCATGATAGACCAAGCCCTGTATGGAAATATCAAGTTCTCATATGAGATAACATACTATCATCTACTATAATTAATAGAAAGAAATAACATGGCAACTAAATTACATTCTAAATCTCTAAGGACTTTTTTTTTAATCCACGAAGAGATGATTAGAGAGTTGATAGATATTAAAAGATTGATGTAATCCATGAGCCCTTTTTGTGGATTCCTTGTTGTGATCAATTAAAAAATCATAATGCCAAAGTTGTATACATCATTGTATAAGTTTATGAAGATACATATTCAGGATCAACATAGACAAATGTCCCGTTGAGACCTAAAGAATGACTGTCAAGCTTTTCCTGCATAGAAAACCCAAAATCAACTACCTGATTAAACAAAGATTCAAAAATTAACAATGGAATTTAGATCATTGCAATCATATCACGTTACCATGTTCAACACTCTATATACAATACAAATGTTTAGCCCAAAGTCTGAGAATTTGGCATTATAATTCTGCAATAGGATCAATCGGTCACCTAAAATAAAAATATCAAGAGAGAAAAATATTCTAGACTAGAGATCTGATTATTCAACTACCAAATCTAGATGGATTTTTTATGCTTTGAGGTCATGGTATACAACTGACCTTTCTATACTATGTAGAAATGTAAGGCCCTTAGTAGCCCCAAAAACTACTTCTATTTTTATTTCCTAGAAAAGAGGATGAGCACCTCCTACATTATTAAATTGAATACAACTCATTAGTCTAATGACTTAAAACAATCTTGAAAGTAATAAACAATATTAGAAATCCAATTAGACCTTAAGTGAGTATAGCTTGTTGATTTGACCTTAAGTGTTATCAGTTGCATATTCTATAATTTTTAAAGAAAATGAGTTACAAATAGAATTGAAACATCCGGTAAGCTCGTAAAGCACCAGGTAGAAACTCATCCACCACTAAAAAATAACCCCTCATTCAACTAAAGAGGGAAAAAATCTCAAACAGATATTCCACCAACCATGAACCAACTTAAAGTCTTATAAATACGGCACCTCCTCTAGGAATTAAGTAGAAATAAAGTGTCAAAATATATGTGAAAATTTGGCTCATTTCCTACTTTCACTAATTAGGATATGAATCAAAATAATGGAGTAAGTTGGGGTACTAGACATACCAAAGGGATTGTGTCTAGGCAACAAAGAATTACCCATTGCAGAAACTCTAAAATCATGAAAATGTTGAATGCATTAGAATTCTTAATGTGACTACGAAATTCCCTTGAAGCCAGTATCTTGTATAATAATAGTGAATTTTTCTCTTTCTTCTTTTTCTTAGTGAGTGTGATGCTTATTTGGACACACTAGACTTAAATATTTAGTTACAAATGGTTCAGTTTATTATTAATTAAAAAATGTAACTGTGACTTGACCCTCTTTCAAGACAAGTGAGCACTACATCCTCCTCATTCCCCCTTCATCCCCCTCACCTCCTTCCAAGAATCCCTCCTACCACCCTCTAGAGCATAGAAGCATCGGTGTGAACAATAAAGAAATTAATGCAATGTCCACCATGTAATATAATTCCAAAGATAATTCATTAGACTATTTGGAAATACTATTTTAGACTAATTTGATGCTCAATTACAACATGGAAATAAATTTTCAAAGGTAAATCCAAGGGAATGTTTTATATTCAAATTGATTACAGATTAAGAGAGTCTGAAACTAAAAGGTAACTCCAAATTCCAAGATTGGCTAAATACATTAGTTGGGAATTTTAGGTTCAAATATTCAAATTTGAATGGAACCTTTAACCTAAATAAGAGTAAGAATAAGATCGATATGAACTAAAAATTAAATATGATTCACCATTGTAAGAACTTTATTCAAAATATTTACATTGTATTATGATTCATAATTAGTACACACAATTCATACCTAGTTCACCAAAAAAAATATGTATCTTTCCAATTAACTTATATGATTCATTTGATGTTTTCTTGGTCTCACTAATTTCTTAAGAAAATAGTGGACATATGCTCTACAAATGATGTTGTTTTAATGTCAGGTTGAACATAGATAGTTTTGTGTAATAATTGAAAGAGAGGTCAACACAAGATTAACCTAGGGAGTCTAATGCAAAATGGAACTCTACAAGTGTAAGGCCTTGCCTTCTCATGCCCCTAAATCTTCTACATTTTACAAGATTAATTCCTTCTTTAAGTCTTCAAAGATACTCATCACCTTTACAGTACTATCCCAACAGTTGTAATGCTCTACAAGTTACTCAAAGGAAATCCTCTTTTGCGTCCAAATCCCTATACTTAACAAAGAAGAACTAAGTCAGAAAGATTATTTCAATGACCCCTAATGGTGTAGTTATATATCTACATTAATTTTAGAATTAAAACAAGAAGCATAAAGGCTAGGAATTTTGAGAAACTTTGTTTGCAATTGTTAGCCTAATTTTTTATTTCCCCTTGTCAAATATGGCATGTGTGGAAAAACTGCCATGGTGGTTCCATAACTACCATGGAACCTGCACATTTGCTACATTGCTACAACTGGCTGTTGTGTCTCTACCCATGTCTTCTTGGTTTTCTTAAGAACATGCTTCAATCATGTTTGACAACAAAGTGTAAGGTGTACAAATCACCTTAAAACCATATGTAACCTTTATAGACCCATTAAAAACTTTGATATTTCACTATTGATCAATTTTTTTTTGTTTTAAGAATGTTTCCAATTACATCTTAATTAGGTCAATGAATTGAATGAGAATAGAATCTCAATTGGCTAATTATAAAAATTTTTATGATCTAATTTAGGTCGTTTATCCTTGTGACTCTAAAAAGACAAGAATATTAATCACTTGCACCCACAATATGGTGAGATGATGTAAGAATAGAATCATGATGCATGGAATAAAAAAATACACTTTTAACACATATGAACATAAAATCAACTAATTAAGACAATGCTTTGTAAGTTAAAAGCCACAAAAAAACTTAATCTTTATTTTGCTAGATCATATTCCTAATAAAACAACATAGTAACATGTGGAATCCAAAATCTTGCTAGGAATGCCTCTCAAAGAAAGCAAAAATGGCCTTACAAAATATGTAGGTTGTAATGAATTACATATAAAAATTTGAAAAAACAAGCCTTGTGGTAATAACTTTGTGTTATCACAAGTTTTCTAAAATATAAGCTTAGCCAATAGTTATGTCAAGAAAGTTGTGTTACTATGAGAGTACCTCAAAATTTAGACCAAGCCAATGGCCTTCAGCTTGTTTCCTGAGTTTTACAAAATCTCCTTTGGAGTCCAGTTAATATTATACGGGTCTTCCTTTGATGATGGTGAATCCATGACCTTGTTCATTCCAAGGCATCTGCAGCCCAAAAGAAAAGAAAGAGAGGATCATATGTACAATTTTTACATGAGAAGATGAAACCTAATGATTATGACTAGTAACTTAGAATTCCTTTAAATCCTGCGTATATAGAAACAATAGCACAAATTTAGTAACTCATTTGAAACATACATCTCAAAAAATTAAACAAGGAAAATCAATATACTAGTTATTAGGTCCTAAATGTAGCCTACATAGGCCCAAATAAAAATCAAAAGTTGTGAGCTATATATTTATATGGACCTAACTAATATATAATATTTCAATCATAAAATTAATATGCCCTTATCACAGATCTCAAAAACTATAGAAAAAAGTTGCAATAGAATCTACATTTGCAAGAGGAACATGAAAAACAATGATCTGATAAACACACACAAAGCATAAACAAATGTATGATCAAGAAGTTTGTACCAAAGGTGAGTAGAGGCTGATGGAAATGTACTCAAACAACTTATTCCCAACAAATAGAATACATAAAACATAGAAGGAAAATGTTAGAGCGAGGACCACTGCCACAACAACCACCTACAACAACAACTCAAAAATGGGTATTATTGATTTGCAACATTATTAGCAACATAGCATAACCCAAATAAAATATTTAATAGAGACATATTTGGAGTGGGTGGTAAGGTAGCTGCCAACCATGCCTCATCATTCTCAAGAATTATTATTGCTTAGCATCCCCAAATGCTTAATTCCTATCACTTTCAAAGGTAAGTCTAAAACACACCCGGATGCTGACTTTGCCTAAAGTAAAAATAACCCTACATGCAAGGTCTCACAAAAAACAAACAACAACGCAAGGTGGCATCGTTTTATTGCTCATATAAAAAATTGAACATTTGCATCTAGATTTTACATAATGGCTTTGGGTGCATCTAAATTCCATGATTAAATTGATATGCTTTATAGAATTTTCTTATCTTTCAATGATATCGAGATTTTCTTGTTGGAGTACAATGAACACTGGGAGGGGGGGTGAATCAATGTTCATACAAATTGACTCAATTTTAAACAATTTTTTTGATGAATCAAGACTAAAATGAATATCGGTATAAAGCATACAATCACATAATAATGACACAAAGAATTTCTTGAGTGGAAAACCCTCTATGGGAATAAAAACCACTTGAATTGCCTCGCTAGCTTACTTTGAATTTTTTTTATTTACAATGCCTCACTGGTTATACATTATCACTTTTCAATCACTATTTTGAATTGATATATAGAGTATCATCTCTATTTATTTTCACAATTTTTTTTCATCTCACATCACTTTAGATTCAGAAGCAATAGTTCAAATACAATATACCATTATGTATAATTTTGGTATACACAATAGTATAGAGTATTTCTATAATGAATCAATTTCTCAATGATCTACAAGTGCTATCAACCATTCTTTCAAGTACAAATATGAAATAAATAATATGCCTTTTTACATCATAAAGAAAATGTCTCTTAATGGAGTATGGAACAACAAAGAATAATTTTGTTTTTTGTTCAACTGAACCCTTTGAACGTCTTCAACATAGGATTATAATGTTCTTTGTCTCGAAAATAAAATTTCAACTTCATAACTACCTTACAAATTTCCTTAACAAATAACAAAATATTAAACATGTTGCTTGGAACTATGATTTTCTTATTATACTTGAACCAGGGTTAACATTTTGATGCTTTGTGGTATATAGACCTCAGAGAAAAGAAATAAACTTTAACACAACCCACAGTATAACCCATAACATAATGTATGCAGTTTGTCATAAACCTGACACTAAACTAGGGTTACATATCAAGTATGAACTGCAGTTTGACATAGAAAGGAATGAATACAAACCCTTTGATAAATAATGAACACGGGTTTTAGACTAAGGTTAAAAAATGACAAACCCTTGACAATATTATAGTCATTGTTTTAACTTAAACACAAACATTACTGCAGTATTAACAAAGAAGAAACTCGACATGGCACTATATTAACAACATGCCAACTTTCTTTAAGCAACCTATGGAACTGTGTTTATCACTTAACAGAGACAGATATAACTAAACCAAAAAACATTATCACTACTCAACAGAAAACCCATAACCCTTGATTTTTCATTTTTGAAACAAAATAGGTATTAAGGAATGAAGACAATTGTTCCTCTGTATTTATGTCACAAACCACCATGATCCTGGTAACCATTCAAGGGAATTGGCTCCTCTTAAAAATCAAATCAAACTCAGCATGTCTTGCCCTAGTGAGTGCTTTTCAAAAATGAAATGATAAAATGCCTTCAAAACAAGCTTCAAATTTTACATATACTTTTATGTCATATGTCTTTAAACTTAGCAAACACAAGAAGAGAAAGAATCGCTCAAGAATTTATGACATCAAACATCCTCCGCCGAGCACTGTAAACATACACTGATTTATTCTCACCCGCCATTGAGAAATATCAAAAAAATAATTATTTATTCCCGTTTTGATGTACATGGGATAAATCCCATTGTAGGATTCTTTTCACTTCACAGATCTCTTCATTTTTCTTCAATTTCCATCCAATTTTTCACTAGTTCCCAACAGTAAAAGCTCTGAAATGAACAAAAATAGTCGAATCAATGTAGGTTGTCAATGGACACAATAATTTGAGCAAAAACTCAAAAAAAACATACCATATCACTGTCTCTATAAATTTTTCCTTTCACGCGATTCTTCCGTAGGGTTTTCCTAACTACACTTAAACCCCACCCCATAGTTTGAATCAAATTGAAAAACACAACACACAAGAAGGAACTTGTATAGTACATAGCCCATTCACATGGAAAGAAACCACCAGCTACCTGCTTACACTCGCACGGGGGAACTACCTATATCCAGTTCAAAAAGGAGAGAGAAAAATTAATGAAGCGTCACACGACCTGTTCCAAACGCTTTTAATAAAAATACTTCATGTTTTTTTTACGAGGAACTAGATGTCGGAAAGGCTAAAAACTGGAAGGCTGACGAAAATTCCGAGCAAAGTTCACATATATAGTCTATCGATTAATTATGTCTAATTTTTAATTTTATATTATATTTATTGCAACATGAATATACCTTATAGGGTGTGTTGGATTTGAAATATACTTCTTTATATAATTTAAAAATTTCCATCATGAGAGGGTAAATGACTCAATGGTGAAAATTCTCCATAGACAAATAAGGTTCTAAGTTTTGATGTAAGCCTATCCATTATTCTCATTTTAATGTACCCCTAATTTATTTTAGAAAAAAATATAATCCTCATTGCAAATTAATAAAAATAATATTTAAAATTAAAATCTATGTAAAAATACCTAAAATAACTCAAATAAATCTTCTATGTGGATGAAAATCAATTCATTCAATATTTAGAAAATAAACGGACTTCATTAATTACCACTTTTTGGTATATATGAAGTGTAAAAAAAATATTTTTTTAATTGTTAAAGAGTGTGATGTTTAAGTAGAGAGTAGGGTGATAGAACACATTGTACACAACACCTCTCTTCATAATATACTATGTTTGTATCATGATTGACATAGTAACCAAAAATGTAAAGTAAGCAAAATCAAACAAAACTAGTATTTTAATATTGAAGCCATATGTGAATAATAAAGATTAAAATAATCTCATTAATATTTGTAAATAATGTTAAAGTTAAAAATAAAATTAGTCCAACAACAATAAAATATTAAATTTATGAATGAAAATTATATGTAATAAATTCAATAGAAGATAAGGAAATGCAAAAAAAAAGGGAAAAATAATTAAATTTAATTTTAAAAAGGGGTTAAAGAACCATATTAAATAAAACAATTGTAGTAGAGTGAATTCTTGTACTAGAAGATTATGATTGATTGATCAAAATATAATTTATGATTTGGTGTGATATTTGGATCCGCCATTTAGATTATTACTTAAACTCATTTATTAAATGTAAAGGGATGTAGGAAATTTTCTTGGATCACTTAAAAACTAGTTTGGAAAGTTATGAACATTGGAGTATAGAGGCATGCAAACTATATCCAATTTTTAGGTGCAAAGGACACTTGGAATTATCCAAGATAGAGACATTTCTTACAATAGGAGTTTTTTTTTTGTTGTGTTATAAATAAAAACTAATCCTCCTAGAATTTTCATAAGCTAAGAGACTGAACTATTAGTGTCATTAAGAAGTGAGATAAATTGTTTCCAAATTTTTAAAAAATAGATATGAATTCTTCCTATTGACACCTAAAATTGACCATATCAGATCAATTTACTCCTAATTTGACTAATTCCTTATCCTTTATATTAATTAAGTAATACTCTATTATTTATTTAATATTAAATTATCCCAACCTTTGAATCCTAATCCGTTTTTCCTATTATCGCTAAATCCTATCCTAAAGTAAATAATTAACTTTAATTATTTACTCCCCATCCCTCATCCCTTTCCTCAAAAATTTAAATAAATAATCTATTTATTTAATTCCTCTCTATATATGTCTCATCCTCCAACCTCTTTTTATTAAATCATAATTTAATCCAAATCTCCCCTTAAGTGATTGCACGCACTTAATCCATGATGATGTGGGTCAACCCTCACCATCACATCATGCACATGGCACTTTGTACATGTGATATGGTCTTGGTACCATGTCACATGGGCCTTGTCCCCTCAAGGTATAGTTTTTGTCACATCACACCTAATTAAGCCATCCCATGAGGTGAGATGTCTCAATCATCCCCCACCCTTGATCAAAAACACGCAATCTTGACCATCCATCCAAAATCCCAAAACCTATATATCTCACACTTAACCATTTTACTAAGAATCTCGCCCATTTTTACATGTAGCATTATTATTCTATCAATATTATGTGAGCATACATCCAATCAAGAATATTAGGAAAATATACTCAATGAGAGGCTTGACATAATATTTTTGTTTAATTATATATTGGTTTTAGCTTTCTATGCCTTATCTTGAGTTTTTTTTATTTTGTGTTTTTATTTTATTTTATTGCATTCATACACACATTTATTCATCCATAGTCCTCATATTCACTCCCATCATATTTCTACCAAATCACTCATTTAAATGATTAGGAAATCTTCCCATATCTAACCATATTCTTCTAGGTTCTATTCTTTAATATTCTTTGAAATGATGCTACTCTGTAGCTATTATCATCTAGAGGTACACCCTTGTTGAGTTGCAAAACTCAACCTACTGGTGAAACATGGGATATTTCTAGGTTTGCGGGTCACCTATGATGGAAAGAACCTCTAGAGAGGGTTGGTTCCCTCGAAACTATCAGCTAATGTAAACTACCTACCATTGCTTGCAAAGGAAAGAGATAAGAATTGACATGAAAATGAAAACCTAAGATTCTAAGGTGATGAAAAAAATGAATTTTGACCTCCACTTGTTTAAAATAGCACAATATAATCAACAACTCAAACTACAACATACACAACTCAAAATTTCACATGTCTCTTCCATAACTATTTCATGACTAGGCTTGATATCTAGGACAATATTTAGAAGGAAGTAGAATTTGTTTTACAACTTAAACTTTTCCCTTAGCTAGTTAAACACAAGAAATGACCTATAAAAGTACATATTTTTTCATAAAGGCAATGAAAATAAGACATAATTCAAGGGGAAAAGGCATTGCCACAAGACCACATCAACCATTTTGAAGCTTGCACAATGAAATGGCTTTGAGAAGGTAAAAAAAACTTGTCTTATTCATAAAAATACTTAAAAATAGCATATAGGTCTGAAAATGAGTTACAATGCTTATTCATTACTAGAAATAACTTCAATAAGTTATAATACACAACTCAAAATGAGCAAGGAAAACTGATTTTCTAAGTTAAAATGCTCTGCTTTCTTTGCATCTAGAGCTCAAAAATAAAAAATAACTAACTAAAAATGAAATTATATTGATCCTATATCTCATCCCAAGCATGGGAGAGCATATAGGGACTAAATTTGACTAAGTTATCATGCTAAAAAGTAGGGTAGCCTATTTTCAATGCTCAAGAGGTCTTCTTGCTTGAATTGGTCTCTTTGGATCCTAAAAACATGCTCCACCTAGTTATGAGGCTTCTAAATTTGTGGAAGAAGTTGATTTTCCCCCTAGATTCCCTCAAACTACCCTTGAAACATTCCAACTACTATCCTCATCATCCTTTGTTCCTTAATGGCTCTAAAATACTCTCCTTGATGCTTTCATGATGTCTTTGATTGCTCACAAAGACCGCAAATTGTCCAACCTCCTTCATGAATTCTAGAACTTCCTTTTGCATAAAGATAGGGCATGTGGGAAGTTCTTAGAAAATTCAAAAACTACCTCAAGTCATGAGAATAATTTAAGGGCAGTTTTAGACCTCCTAGCATCATCACACAATCGTCCCTTCGTTTTCATTCTCATCTCACACCCATATACTAACTCAACCTTCATTTTGCATCAACTACTACCATTCCAACTTGTAAACTATGATTTTTAACCTCAGTTATTGATTGTGCATAACAAACCTTAGGAGTGATTTTCTTTCTTGAAATAAATAATGGCTTCTTGTATCAGCTCTATACTTATTCAATATCTTGGAATTGTTTGATTATACTATCATAAGCCTCCTTTTTCATCCATCTTACAAAAACATCCAATATAACTCCTTTCTATATGAGGTTTGAACCAAAACTCTTGCTTACTATCATGAGGTTACACAATATCTATGTGATTGTCACCTCTCATACTCAGCCTATGACTATCATTTTTTGGTGCTCGTATACTCTACCATGTTGACCCTTAACTTAAATGAAAATTATCTCTATAAAACAATATCATTTAATAAGATTGACCTCTCTTATGATTACTATCTTATTAAGATCTGATGCCTCCATTCATCATAAAATATTATCACTTCATATGCATGACTATACTCTTGAGTCATGGACTGACATGACCTCTTTTAACAATGCTACTCATGCTTGAAAACTCTTGGTAAACACATATTTTTTCTTGCATCATGACCATCAAGTATGCATAGGTTTACCTCTTATGACTATGAATAAAAACCTTTGTCATATTTAATACATCACTATTATGGCATGATGACTATGTCACTTGCATTTTTTCAAGGAAACTATATTTGAAACACTACCTTCTTCATGGGGTTGTCTTACTGATCTTCTACCTTGATGACTATCCTACCTAGCTTGAGTTCCTTCTAGATGCATTCATATTTCTTCACAAAACACTACCACACATAGGATACTCTTCATAGAACACTATGATCACATCTTGAGGCCACTACCATTATATCTCTCTTGCAACATATTTTGCAACTATAGAATATCATCAATCATTTCTCATACTCTCCTCTATAAATATTTTCTTAACCCCAAACCTCTTAATTTCACTCATGATACATCAAAGAGAAAGTAAATCTAGACATCAAATTCCATTAATAAGTTTTAAAGACCCAAGAGAATCCACCTATTGCAACTCATGTTTTTTGTGAAATAAGTTACACCCATGAGTTATTGAACTTCTTGGAATATCGATGTATGCACTTGGAACTTGGAAAATACTTCACATGATACAAAATCCATAATATGTTCATAGCTAACATTGTTGAGATTTTATACCCTTAGAGGACAATGGCATCAATATAAACCAAACAAAGTGCACAATCAAATTATCTTTCAAAACAAGTAGATCCCATATTATTCACAATTGTTAGCCATCATATGCATTATCCTCAAATCATTATTTTTATTGTTACCTTGCCACATCCACTATATCTACTATCTTGAGATATCTTATGCCACTATATATGCTTGCTATTGTGACTGTGTTTTCACTGGGAAATCTTGTCTTTGAAATATGTTGGTCACTGTCATGTCATTTTTTCACACTTGTTTTGAATATCCATTACTTAATATTGCCACTCCTCTTCTATTTGTCCTTCTTACTGTCCATTGTAGATATATAGGGTTTCAATTGTCAGGCAGGGTGATCCCACAAAGCTAGTTTACAATTTCTAGGAGATTTTGATTTTTGCTGAAATCACATATTTTTAGAAAATATAATGATTTAAGTCTTAAAAAGTTCCATTTTAAGGATTCCAATTGAAGAGGGTTTTATCGAACCACCTTAGATCAAACCCCCTTGGATAGAACCCCACTAGTTTTAAACCATACCTACAATAGAGTCTCATTTACACCTATCAAAATGCTGATAAAAAAACACTTTTGATTTACCTTTTTGGGGATCAAATAAATTCATTTAAAATTTATTCTAAATGATCATGGTAGTCCTCAAAATGATCTATCCAATGAATATAATTTTAATATGTTTTGGTTTTATTATGTATGTATTTTTTTAGTTTTATTAAACATAGGTTTTTCACCAAAAATCAAGTTCTTTGTTCTACACATGTGAAAATATAGCATATTATCAAAATAAAATTTTGAAAAATATGCTCAGGCTGGGTATTGATGTCCCTGATCCATTCAAAAAATAAAAACTAAATTTTGATACATACAGAAAAGGTTATGCTGTATACGATCTGCCTATGTCTGAATTGTAATTGGTTTGACTTCAAAACTTGATTAAGGAAACATATTCAATAAAACACTATAAAACCAAATGAAAGTGCTAGATATTGTAGTTACAAATCTAAATTTGAAAAAAATAGAATTTTATCCTTCATACAAAAAAATTTATGTTGTATATGGTGAGCGTCACTCAAAAATGTTGTTTTTAAAAAAAACTAGTTTTCGAAGGAGATGGAAAACTAAGTGCGATCTGATTCCAAAAAAATTGAAAAAATTATATTTATAATCTATAGACAAAACGTCACAAATCACTAGTTTTCATCATCTTCAAATTATTCATGATTTAGCCGCTATAGGAGCCCAAAAGTGAAGATTTAGTGAAAAAAAAATAGTTCAGTGTCCAGTTTGCCCAAAAATTATAAACCAGTATTGTGGGATCACTCTCCACTTCTTGAAGGATGCCCATGATTACTATTTGAATGCATTTGAACCCTTGACTATAGCCACTCTTTGACTGTCCATAAAATGCATGCAAAGGACTATCTTCTTGTGTTTCTTATGGATTATTTATGCATAGGTTACTATTGTTTAATAGACTATCTCCTTAGAATGCATGGATATGCCTGCATTTTGCTTAGATATATAATTTCCTTCAATGGGATCACTTAAAGGATACTATCTTTTGTGGTTGCAAGACCTTGAACCCATATTGTCACTTTTACCTTTTTTTTTTGTAACCACTTGCTTCAATGGGCTACATAGGGTTTATAGCTGTCATTTCTCTAGTTTACTAGTGCATTTAGATGCATAGTTACCTCCTTACACTATCACCTGTAGATGTGAAAATTTCCCTTGCATTGGTGTTTTGGTATAATGACTACCCTTCACACATAGGATTGTACTATGATATTTATTCATGACTGTGATTGCATTCGTTTATGGAAATCTTCAATAACCGGTTATCTTCAATAAATGGTTGCTCATGATTATGGATTTTCAAGTTAGAGTTTTCAATTGTATGGGATAACATAGATTTGGTACTGTAACATCCCTACAAATGGGCATTACCTATGATACAAAAAGGAAAAAATATGGCATCAAGCATTTACAATAGTAACCTTAGTGAGCTTTCATAGTGGGCTCAATAGGTGTAGATAATGTATCAATGTACATAACATCATGTTCAGCTGGTTACAGAAAATCAACACCTTATAGACTACCACAACAATCAGAACCTCAAATGCATGACCAAGAAGTGTTGTAGGATATGATACATGCCAGAAGTTCCAATGCTCGCTATACCAAACAACCACCATCTTCTAGAAATATATTGTCACTAGTTTGTCTTTGGGAAGTGATTTCTCCAAAATAATATCTCAAAGGAACCTTGTGAAGTCACATTAAAACTCTACCCTTTTGCTTCTATTTGTGTTGATAGTCAAAACCTATATTATATAACTCTACTCATTATATCTTCCTCTTGTCATTTTCTCACTTAAATAATCCATGATTATCATATTTCCTTGAAAATATTCACTTCATTGCACTTTCTACTATTATCTTGTGCTCCACTTTCTTTTCTTAACTCAAACACTTCCACCTGCACTTGATCTACATTCTCAATCTCTAGTGACCCATCTACTTTAATCACAAATACATCAAACTTACATGCTTACATAGGATAGTGAGACTAAAACCATGAAGAGAGACTTTATTTTTTTGTAACTATGAACCTTTACATCAATATATGCATAGCTTGTGGAATTCAACAAATAACCTAAAGGATTCCTTTTTCCTTTTGACTCTAGATTATAGACTAAAATAAACCGAAGTGTGATCTTGCAAGACTCCTTTAATAACAATGACACAAACTAGAATGATAGGATTCAAAACCTAAAAGCATAATAGGGTTACATGACTCTAGAACTTGGAAAAACATATCTTCCATGAGAACATCTAAGATAATCTTCACAAATTCTCCTTTCATCATTTCAATGCACATTTCATGAATATGAAAGAATGGCCGATACCAAATTCTAGAATGAAGCAGATTCCTAAAGAGATACATGTACCACATTCAACTAACTTTCTCAAGAATTTTGTATGTGTGGATGTTGGCATGTTACTGGTTCATTAAATTCCTACAATCTTTTCCTCCTTGTTTTGTATTCCTTCAACACTATTTTACCTAAAACCCCAATATTTCTCCTTGTGGCATGGGTGTAGCTTGATGCTTTCAAGAAGAAACAAATTTTACCTTTTCCCCCCTTATATTATGGCATCCATTATCAATTTCACTTTGATTAAAGGCTTATGATCATATGAGACTATTTTAAAAAAAAGGACTAACAATAACACCATCTCAAAGAGTAGAAATATGCAAACACCTAAAATTGACCACATTTGGTCAATTTACCCCTAATTCAATTTATTTCCTATCCTCTATATTAATTAAATAATAACCTATTATTTAATTAATATTTAATTATCTAAACCTTTATTCTAATCTATTTCTTCTATTATCTCTAAATCCTAGCCTAAAGTAAAAAATTAACTTTAATTATTTACCCCTCATCCTTCATCACTTTCTCTAAAAATTTAAATAAATAATCTATTGATTTAATTCCCCTCTACATGTTACATCCTCCAACCTCTTTTCATTAAATTGTAACTTAATTCTAATCTCTCCTTAAGTGGTTGCACACACTTAATCCATGATTAAGCGGGTAAAACCTCACCATCGCATCATGCACATGGCCCTTTTTACGCATGACATGGCCTTGGTACCATGTCACATGGACCTTGTTCTCTCAAGGTACCATGGTCTTCACATAACACCTCATTATTCCACTTGGTACCATTCCATTAGGTGAGATGTCTCAACCATCCTCCACCCTTGATCATCAACATGCAATCCTAACCCTCCATCCAAAATCCCAAAACCTATTATCTCACACAAACATTTTTATCAAGTATCTCACTCATTTTAAGTTGGAGCACCATTATTTTGTTGAAATTTCATGAGAATACATCCAATCAAAAATATTGGGAAGATCTACTCAGTGAGAGGCTTGACATAGTTCATTTTTGTTCAATTCTATGTTGGTTTGAGCTTTTTATGCCTTATATTGAGTGTATGTTTTATGTTTTGTTTTGTTTGATTTTATTACAATTTCATTCACATTGAGCATAAATTTAATCCACACACTTCCCTAAGAAATTATTTGTTTTAAGAAAATAATAAAATAATGTTATAGTTTAGCTATATTATTTTAAAGTGTGTGACAAATTATTTCATTTAAATTATTTTGTATAATTTAAATTATAAATATTAATGATTGAATTTAAAATTATTACATTATATTTCTATGATTATTTTATTTCTTTAATTAAAGAAGTTGATAATTTCAAGCAAGCCTTTTGCTAACATGATATATTTTTATTGGCTTTAGGATCTTGTACTCGATGGAAAAAGATGTTATAAGCAATCATTTATTCCTAAGTCTACCTAGTTATATTATTTCAATTGGAAATAGTGTTCTCACTAATATGTTTTTTTTTTTTTTGGATTCCCTTTTATTTTCATTCCTCTTTTACTATTTTATGGAAATTTATCTTTCCATAGTTGAGAAGAATTTGGGTTACTAGACTATTGTGTTGAGCACACTGAAATATTGTGGGGGTGAATCAACATATACTAAATCTTAAACAACTCCATTTTCAAATAAAACATCAAATCACATTGACTAAAAGAATAAAAGAAATGAAAAAATGCACCACACAAGGACACCAATATTTTTTATATGGAAAACCCAATGACGGAGAAACCATAGTGAGAGTTAACTCACGATATATGAAGCTCACTGCTTAGAAAAATTATAATATTGTTTAAGGCTCACTACTTATGGACTTGCAGGCTAAGGAGCACAACCCTAGGGCAAGATACAAGGACTTGTTGAGGAGGCTCACTACTTGATAGCAAGATACATGAAAATTGCAATGAAAACATGAACATGAAGTACTATAAAAGAAGAATCTAACATATGTTGATGTTGCAATCCATTTCTTGCACAATTACTCCATAATACTGACTTTGCACACTTCATATTCAACATACTACTAACTCTCTCTTATATAAATTGAAAATTAATTTTTTAATTATATAAATACCCTCTGAAACAACTGAAAGCACCAATTAGGTCAGCTCCAAGATGACCTATAAAATGAAACATGTGATACTACATAGGTAGGCTTCACATATATGCACCATAAAGAAAAGTGAGTTTTGGATCAAATCAAGGGATAATGCACCCAAAAACATCATGATACATTCTCTAAAAACATACACTATGGCCAAAATTTATGATTTTTTTAAAAAACCCGAGTTTAGCCTGCAAGAAATGAGTTTTCTAGCAAAAAATATTATTTCAGATTTGATTCATGAAAAATATACTCAATGTTTGTAGACAAAAATAGAAACCCAAAAATATTTTGATGCTAAAAACAAAACCTAGAAATTGGTTTTTGATCCAGCTAGCAAAAGGTGAAAAATTGATTGTTTTTAACCTTGAGCTAGAAGAAAAAATGACTCACGATGCTTTTTGTACAACAATTTTCTTCAAATCTATGCAACATATCAAAAATCTAAAAGATACACATTTGAGACTTTGTCCCTCTCTACAAAACCCATAAATCGTTTTTCTCACAAATGAGTGAAAGATGGATTTCTGAAGTACAAATGAAAATGACTGCAATAAAAATGGTTAGACCAAATCTTGCAAATTTGACAAAACGAAAGTTGATCTTGACTTTCTTTGATGTGTTGGATTCAATGGGGAGGTTCTCAAGACCCCAAATTGCACCTAGTAAAACTTTTATGCCAAGATTGGTCCCTCAAATATGGTAAGAAGTTTGTAGCACTGAAGCTTTGATACCATGTAGGAGTTTATGGTAAAATCCTCAAACACCCTAGAATCACTTGCAAGAAAAAATAACTCCCACAAGAGAGAAATGGCAGAAATATTATGCTATCATTAAGATGCAAGAATGTAAAAATGAATATGGCAAAGTACATATGAAGCCTTGCTTATATAGGCGAGGTTGAGATGTAGTTAATATGATGTTGACATGTGTCATAATCTTATGACATGTGACAACTAACTAAACTACCTTGGAAATAATGCTAGAAAAGATAAGATTTCGAGAAAAGACAACTTATTCTTCTAGAAGGAATCTTATATCCTAAGCAAACATGTGAATCTATCACCTAGTAAATGATACCTAGGAATATAATTAAATACCTAAGTAAGCTTATGTAAGTGTAATTAAATAATTAATTACACCAACAAAAACATCCTTATAACCTTCTTGTGGCAACAAAAAATGTACTCCCTTCTTGGGGATAGTACAATCCCTTGCCTAATTTGGACCTATTTTGGTAGCCTTGCATTAAATGCTCTTTAATTCATCATTAATGGATCCCTAAGATCCATTATTTTGGATCTTTAGGCTTGTTTCAACTAAAAACATGACAAAATCATCAAAAAACATAAAAAAATTTAACAACCCACCCCAAAAAATCTAGGGTGGGACTCATATGCCACCTTGGGTGTATGATCCCCCCTAGATAGGACCCATATTCGAGGGCTAGCATATGAGTCCCATTTGGGGCTTTTTTAAGGTTTGAGTGGGAAAATTTACTTTTTAATTCAACTTTTTGGTTGATGTCAACTTTTGAGATCTGAATAGTGATAATATAGGTGTAAATGCCTATATAAGCAAGCTTCTGAGTTGTTATTTCATCTAAGCAATGATTTTTAGAGAAATTTCAAGATCTAAGCATTCAAAAGTCTTCAAGCATTCTTTCTCAATAGCATTCAATTTTCAAAAGCAAGTAGAGTTGAAGTCTTGGAGTAGCATTAGAGTTTTTTTGCAGGTCTTCAAGCTCACTTTTATCCAGGATCCAATATTGTAAAGGGTTGATCGTGGTTGTCTATGGTGAATCATGATGAATTATAGGTTGGGGGGATCCAACTAGCTAGCAAGCAAAGCCTAATGACTTTTTTCCTAAGTGATTCCATCCTCCATTGTCACTTTGCTTTCAGCCTAAGGGAGGTACATGCATCACCATGACCTTTAGAGTGATTTGATATCACTCAAACTAAGTCATTACATTCAAGCTTCATTCATACATCTCATTCTTACACATCAGAATAGGGTTGTATTACATTTTCGATTTCCTAATCTTAGACACACTTAAGGTTTGGGGTTATGTTCATATTTGTATCCAAGTTTCATTGTTTCTATAAAGGTTTAACTACCAAACTAGGGGTTTGATTGAGGTAAAACCCCGATAAGAAAATCAAGTTTATATTATGTTTTGTAGGTATTTTTCTAGAGATTCTGACATGGAAATTAGTTTAGAAGGAAAGAGAAAAGATTGGACCAAAGATTTGAATTTTGAATTCCCTAAAACTTAGAATAGGACTAATACGCTAGAAGTGGTATACAAGTCCCACTACAAGAATTTTTCCAGATCCCTGCAGTTTCAAACAACCTTTTTTCAAAAACTAGTTTCTGCCTCGAGACCCAGATTTGGGATGGATTCACCCAAACTAGCGTATAAGTCACAATGTGCTGAAATTTCAAAACAAATTAGCATTTTATGCCTTCATTAAGCCTTCTTCATATTTCTAGGTGTACACATTTCTTCTTGCAACTTTATGTTTGGACTTACATGCATTTTTAGGTCATTTAGTGAAAGATTGCATTTTACTAGGTTTAACTTTTAGGTTTTGCATTTTATTTATCTTTTCAAGCCCTAGCTTGGTGGTGAAGCCCTCATTATTTTATAATAAGACCATAGGACAACCATATTAAAAGATCTCTTTCCCCTTTGCATACTTTAGATTGAGATCTTTTGGTTTTCCCTTCAATGAAATAATTATGAATTGGGTTTGGTCTATGTCCTAAACCATACAAAAGCATAATCCCATTTTTCATTGTTTCATTTTGGTGAGCCTACATTTAGAACATCATAATTCTAATTAGGAGTTCATCATCATGCTAGACCTTGATCGCATTAACATTATATTAAGGTTTGCATTAATTAATTGGCATTCTAGGGTTTCTAAATCTTGCATTAGTGAAAGTGCATATAGGTTTCAATTTTGCATCTCAAATCATATAAAATATACATTTTCACTTAGGTTACAAGTCATACAACATAAAAAGCACAAAAAATACTTGAATATTTTTGAAAAATTTGAAAAAAATCCTCATTGGGACTCATACGCCCCTCTGGACGATTTAGTCCCAGTGCAAATTCTTAACTACATTTTACAGAATTAAATTCTCTATCTCTGAACTTCTATTTGCTATTAAAATATTTTTGTTTCAATTTGCATACTTTTTATTACATTCAAATCTTTAGAATTAGTGTAGTTTACATTCATTGCAATTGTGGATAGAATTAAATTCCCATACTTTTCATTTTCAACATTAGTTCATAGCTCAATTAGATTAGATTACATCTAGCATCCATTAGAAAATAAAACCAAAAACACCTACAAATCGATCAACCACTTAGAGAAAGTATAGTTATTTGACCATGTTAAATCACTTTTCCCAAGTTAACCTAACCCTCAAGCCTTTTAGTAGTGATGGATTTCACATGTTAGATGAATCCCTTGAAGATTTCATCTCACAAAGTTCATCCAAGAGACGTTGATGTGATTCAACCTCAACTTATCCTTTATCCAACTTCACAAAAAACTAAAACTCAAAACAAACCTATTTACACTCTTGAACCACCTAAGAACATTTTTTTGTAGAAATCAAGTCATAATACCATTGCTCATACATACAACACTAGAAACAATGCACAACCAAAACAACCAATTACACAACCTTTACCTTTTCCTAATCCTATCTTGCCTAGTGCTCCTCATTTTCCTTCGCATAGTGGGAAGGATTATGATCTTGTTGAAAAACTTAAGAATACTCTTGCAAAGATTTCCATGTGGGATCTAATTCAAATTCCACCTATTTATCACATTATGCTTCAAAAAACCTTACAAAAAATAGTGGTTCCCTTGGTACAAATGTGAATGATTTAGAAACTATAATACAAGGAATGAATACAATTAATATAGACATCATCTTTTCTCAACATGAGTTACCTCCTTTGAAATTGAGAAAGAAACATGATGCCTTCATGACCCTTGTTGATAATGGATCTACTCTTAATGTGTGCAGTGTGAATCTTCTAGATAGACTTGACATGGATAAATCAAAACTTGTACCTAATTCCTTATCGATTGAAGGGTTTGTCAATGTAGGAAAGCAACTACTCGATGTGAGTACTTTACCTATTATAGTTGGAAAGGCTACATTAAAAACTCCTATTCATATTATACCTCAAGAACTTCCATATAATATTCTTTTAGGAAGACCTTGGATTCAGGAGATGCATGTGGTACCTTCAACTCTTAATCATATCATGAAGTATGTCTATAAAAACAAGGTATACCAAGTTGAAATAGACCCTGATCCTAAAAGTTGCTTACAAATTAAAAAAGGAATGACAAGTCCTCTAAACATATTAACTCCAACATCAAACATAGAACCTAGGAAAGAAGAATGATAAGAGATTGAAATGGTTTTGAAGTTACTGGATAATGATTGAATTTCCTTGGAGTTCACACCCTCATTTATGGAAGAATACACAATCAAAAGTAAAGAAGATGAAAAGAAAAAAATAAAAAATGTTGATGTCAATGTAGAATTCAGGAGAACACTCACAAGCATCTACCTCATCTACTCTAGAAGAATACACAAGATATACAAAAAAAATTGATGAGATAGATTATCAACAATCACCAAACCCAAAAGAAATGGAGAAACTTTATGGAAGAGGTTATGAGATTTTGAAACAATTGGATTTTAATGGAAAAGGACGTGGAAAGAAATAACAATGTATTCATGTTCCTATAGAACCTAATACACAAGAAACAAAAAGTGATTTGTGATATTATCCTTCTAAGATAACGCAAGCAAATAAAAGACCATCGCTAAACATCAAAACCATTATGTGTAAACCTTAAATTAACCTCACCTTGAAGCATCTTGAATTGCTTGATATGACTTTTGAACCATCATGGTAATACTTCGAGGATGATGAAGCCTTGAAAGAAATGCTAGGAGTTTATGACAAACCATTTACTCCTCCTAAAAACAAATTGGTTACATGTGCTATGATTAGTACTAAGAAAAAAGTTAGAGAAGAGGAAAGTAGTGAGGTTGACATGAACAAAGAAGAATATAACAATAAATTTTTGAAACAAAATGCACTTCCTTTGGGAGATACCATGGATATACCAATGGATATTAACAATGAATAAAAAGTGATCAAGATCGGAAAGTTCCTTGATGATGAAGAACAAGAGGACCATGCAACTTTACTCCATGACTTTCCCAAATGTTTCGCTTGGACTTATTTGGATATACCCATAATTGGACCTAATATTGTAACACACAATATAGTCCTCATTGAAAATGATAAGTCAGTTAGACAAAAGATTCAAAAAATGAACTCTAACATAGCCTTATTAGTTAAGGTTGATATTAAAAAGCTCCTTGAAGATGGCTTTATGACCTATAGATTATTCCCTTTGGATCTCAAAAATCGTTGTAGTCATACAGCTAGACAATCATATTATGATATGTATGCACTTTCATGATTTGAATAAAGCATCTTTAAAAGATGACTTTCCCGTCCTAATTTTGACATGATAGTAGAGTCGACTACAAGACATGCTTTGTTTTCATTCATGGATGGATTTTCTAGGTATAGTCAAATATTTATTAACCCTCAATGATCAATATAAAACAACATTTACAATAGCTTGGGGAACATTTTGTTGGGTCATGATGCCTTTTCGATTGAAGAATGAAGGTGCAACATATCAACGAGCTATGACATTGATATGTCATGATTACATAAAAAATATTTTGGAAGATAATTATGTTGATGATATTTTAGCCAAATATTTGACTCTCGAAGATAATATAAATGTCCTTCCAAAAATATTTTAGCAAATGCAAAAATACAACATGAGATTAAATCAGAAAAATGTGTGTCTTTGTTGTAGATAATGGAAAACTTCTAGGTTTTATCGTATCTCATAGAGGCATTGAGGTGGACACAAAGAAAATTTATGCTATAGTTAACATGCCACCTCCTAGAAATATTTCTCAATTACACACCTTACAAGGAAGAATTCAGGCTATCTAATGTTTCATAGTATCCTTAGTGTATTGAACGTTACCATTCACACATCTCCTTAAGAAAAAAATCAATTTAATTGGAACTAGGATTGTAAATAGGCTTTTGAGAGTTTGAAAGATTATCTTGTAACTCCACCTGTCTTACAAATTTCTATGCAAAACAAACCATTTATCCTTTATACATCGGGATTAGCCAATGATCTTGCAACATTGTTGGCTCAAAAAGATGAAAATGTTAAAGAACACCCTATTTAGTATATTAGTTGGACTTTGATTGATTATGAGAAACCATGTACACAATGATAGAAAAGTATTTTTTGGCTCTTGTATTTGCTACAAGTAAACTGAGACATTAGTTGCTAGATGTTGAAATACATGTGATGAAAAAATTTGATCCTTTAAGACATCTTTTCACTAAAATAGATTTATCAAGACACTTAGCTAAGTGGGTGATGTTTTCAACTAAGTTTGACCTTAATTTTTTTTTGCAAAAAGAAATTAAAGGTCAAGCCTTGACCGACCAATTAGCTGATGCTCCTTCTCCTTTAGCATTGCCTCATAATGATTCCTTCCTTGACAATAATGTGTTGACAATTGAATCTAATATATGGGGGTTTTATTTTGATGGATTTAAGTATAGAACTTGCTCTGATGAAGGGGTTATAATAATACCATCCACAGGAGAGCCTATTCCCTTATTTTATCACTTAAATTTCCTATGTATGAACAAAACTACCGAGTATGATGCATTTCTAATTGGGTTATGCACCACTTTAATTATGGGTGCTAGAGACATTAAGATATTTGGTGATTCACAATTTTTTATTAAACAAATAAATAGAACATATCAAGTGAAGCATGACAAATTATCAAAATACAAGGATCTTACAATGAATTTATTAGAGAAGTTTGAATCATTTAACATTGATAACATCCCATGAAAGGATAATCAACATGTAGATGCAATGGAAAGTGCAAATTTCCTTATATCTCCTCAAGATCCTTTGAGAGACTTCACATTCATCGTGCATGTAGTTATTAAACCATCAACTGAGGATAAAGTAGAAGAATTATTATCAACAACCATGGAAGATTCAAGTGAATGGTATGCTTTGATATTTAATTATATAAAAGATGGTACTTGTCTTGACTTAAGAACTAAGAACATTTGAGCATTCCTTCAAAAACTCATGTCTAAATGTATAATTCTCGCCAATGTGTTATATCAAAGTTCATTTGATAGTCTCTTACTTAGATGCCTTAAACAATCTAAAATCCCCATAGCACTTGAATAAGCTCACGTAGGTGCTTGTGGCGGTCACTTTGGAGGAAGAATATTAGTCCAAAAACTAATCTACGTAGGATACTATTGGAGACATATGGAACAAGATTGCTTTGTATACACCAAAAAATGTCACAAATTTCAAGAACATAACAATTTGATTCATGCTCTTTCCTTTGAATCTTGAGCTCAAGTTCCTATTTATCCATTTTTGGTTTAGGGTATGGATCTTATTGGAAAAATATTACCACCTTCCTCTACCAAACATACTTTCATAATCACCACGAAAAACTACTTCATGAAGTGGGTAGAAGCAATTCCCCTTCATTCAACAATAGATGATGTGATATGTTGTTTCATGTTGAAACACATTATTGCTCACTTCAAATTTCCTTTTGCATTAGTTTCCAACAATGGGATACCATTCAAGAACAATGACATGAAGAAGTTCTTGGAAATGTTTAACATACAACATCACATTTCAAAACTCTACTATCTATAATCTAATGGTCAAGCCAAATCAACTAAAAGAATCCTTGAACAAATCTTAAAGAAAATCGTTAGCAAACATAATAAGGATTGTAACACACAATTAATATATGTGTTATGGGCCTATCACATTAGTATTAGATTATCCATGTGATCTACACCTTATAAACTCATCTATGGTACCGAGGCAATAATGCCCTTGGAGTTAGAGATTCCTACATTAAGAATTTCTCTTCAAGGACTTATCGATGATAATGCTTATAAAGAATAGTGATTACATCAACTTGAGATGCTTTATGAACAATGAATTAACTCTCTTGAGCACCTTCAGGTTTAGTCTAGGAGAAAGCAGTGTAGCTACAATGACCATGTCATCCCTCGCATATTCATTAAAGGTGATTTGGTGTTATGCAAAAAAAAATGTAAGGTCAATGACGACCCGACTGACAAAGTAAAACTGAGTCCTAATTGGTTAAGACCTTATATAATTAATGCAAGTTATGATTTTAGTGCTTATACATTAACAAAAATGGATGGTACACGTCTTAAAGAATCTATTAATGTCACACACTTGCACTGGTATTATGTCTAATCTTCTTGAATAGTGTGGATGATAAAGAAATGGTTTTAGAGTTAGTATATGATATTCTATGTTCTCTCACATTGGTTCATTCTAGAAAAACAATTACTTGTGTGTCTTGGATACTAAAGTTATAATTTAAATTAATTTTTAAACAATTACTTTAGGTTTCATGATATTCAAGTTCATCTTGTGTGTTATGTTAGATTAGATCCATATATTCATTAGGTTCATTTAATTTAGCACAACATACTTAATACCAATGTCACATCTAAGAGAAACTAGAATAATTTTTAATTAGATAACATAAAAATGTTAAATCATGGAGACATTTATTAAATAGTCTTAAAAATATTATTTGATCAATCACATTGCCATTTAACATTAAACACATAAACACAAATAAAAAAACATCAAATTATCATATATATATACATCAAAATGTTGAGTACATGTCATGAATATATATAATGCCACTATGGTCTATGACTACTAGATCTCTTGGGATCTGGTGCTCACATCTATCTAGAGGCAATTCATTGAGAGACAGTGGTATGTGATTATGATCATGAGCTAGAAAGTACATACATAGCATACTATAGACCCTGTACTCATCCAAGGGCCTCCTAGTGATCCTCTAATTAGGTGGTCTATCTCTACTTGTAGCTTGGGTACCTCTGCATGGAGTCTCTTGACCTTTGCTGGGGCTTGAGATGAATGGGCCCCTTCATAGGAAGCCTCAACTTTATGAGTGTGCCTCCTAAAAATCTCATATATTGCATGCGGTCTGACATAATGCATGAACAACTTTGGATATTGCTCCACAATGGGTGGGGGAACATAATCTATATTAGTAGCATCCTCATAGATTGATGGAGAAAATATCTCTATAGCAACATAGTGATAGAGATCATGTAGGTATCTCACAACCCTTGCAAGATATAAATCATAGATATAATCAGTACATGTCATGATATATATCGACATAAAATTAAATCATAAATCATGAACATAAGCATAAAGTATAACAATAAATCAAAAATCATCACCTAGCTCTCCAACTAGCTAAGAAAATAAAACCTCATTGTATGTAGTAGGCATGGAGGATGTTCTATCCTCTCCATGACTCTAGGTACTGGTACATGCTACAACTACTAACTATGATCTAGTCACATAATTTGTGTTGGATCTCTCCACTCATGACCCATTAGATCCTCATCCACTATATCATCCCCCTCACTCATTAGTCCCTCTTACTCCTCATCCTCCTCCTTGTCCTCTTCCTTGTCCTCCTCCTCATCCTCCTACCCATCATAATCAAGATCTACAACTTCATCATAATCCACATCTATCACATCTACAAAATAAGTCTGGAGGCCTAACCCCTATCTCCTCAACTCTATCCTCATCCTTGTCCCTCTAATCTAGGGGTGGTCATGCATCGCCTATCAACTCATCAATCGAGAATACAAGAGTTGGCCATATTGCTTATGTAGTGTAGTAGAATGTATACCCTTGCATTTTCACACTTATTTGGGCTTGCCTTGCTTTATTTATCCTTCTTTATGGCTTAATTGGTCTTATTTTTTGCCCACAAGCCCTATGAATGACATAGTTTTTTGGTAAATCCTGACATTCTCCAAAGCATATATGACCCCCTAATGACTCTAATTGGTGTGTCCTTGATTTCTAGTTGGGACTAAGACACCACTAAGGGATTCTTTATCCCCTCGAGGTCTTGGGACCCTAATTTTGAGGGATTTGTTTTGGGCCCATTTTTAGTGTCTGTGCCCCAAGTTTCATCAATTGGGACTAAGATGACTCCTAGGGCATCTTCATTCTCCTTGAGTCATTTTGGACATTTAATTTCAAATCTTGGAAATATTTAACTTCCTTTATTCTTTGAATTCATATGTAGGCTTGGTGTGATATAATTCCAAGATATTAAGCATAGAAAAGTATAAATTCAAGGTTCATTTATTCATATTAATTGATATCTTTTGTGAGATCATTAATTATAGTCAAATTGAGTTCATAAGAATACTGAAGAGCAATCCATCAAGAATTTGGATCCATCATCAAGTTTCAAGCATCATGTCAAACATTGTTCTTATATCATGTGTGTTGTTGTGCTAACATTTTCAATGCAGAGTATTAATTCAAGAAATCAAGCAATTCAAGATCTATCAAGCATTTTAAGATCCATATCCATTACAACCATTACACACAAGTTTGAAGTATTTACAATGGTAACTTGGTGAGTTGTAGAATTTCATGTTGTCCATTCACCATTTCCTTCATCATTTCTATTTCATTTCAAGGTTTAATTACCAACAAGAGGTTTGACCAAGGCAAAACCACATTCACTAACAAACATCAAGTTTTTCCATCTTGTTCTTTTGTGTTTATAGATCTAGGTTGTAGACTTGAAGATCATGTGGGGTGAAAAGTTATCAAAGTTGTAAATTTTCCTTGTCAAATTTGTTATCTTCACAACAACTCACCTACAGGTTAGATTTGGATGTTCCAGAACCTCAGATCCAAGGAGAAGCAATTGCAAATCTAGGAGCTCAGGAGCACATTCACACTTTTTTAGAAATTTAGATCAGGGCTAAGATGAGAGTAGAGATGTATTAGTCCTCAAGGTGGAATCTTTCAGTGATTTTTCAAGATTCCATTCCTTTATCCAAAGATTCTATGTTTTCCTTGAAAAATAGCTAACAGACTAAGATGAGAGTAATCATGTCTTGGTCCTCCAAGGAATATTTTAGTAGACTGTTTATATTTATAGAATCCTCTTGGAATCTCCAAGCTTCCCAAGTACACATACCCTAACTTGGAGTTGTTCATTTTCAATATTAAGAAGCTTCATTTTACTTATTTTAAGCATGTTGCATATCAGTGTTTTTTCAAACATTATTATTTCCAAGCATTTGCTTGGTGGTGAACCCCTTAATCTAATAGAACACCCCCTCCTAAGTCCCCCTAGTTGTGTATTGACTCACCTTGAGAGGTTGATAATCAATCGTATTAGGGTTCTTAGGACATATTTGAATGACCTAGATAAAATAGGAAAGGTTTTCCTTCCCCCTATTTTATCTTTGTTTCGTTTTGGTGAACCCAACTTTGTTTGAGCACTCTTCACTTTCTATTTTGGAGTCCTTTAGAGTCGTAGATCTAGATTACATTCATTTCATCTTGCATCTTGCATTAGTGAAATTGCATTTACGGTTTCATATCTTAACATTAGTGAATTTGCATAGAGGTTGTTGTTTTCCTTTATTGCATCATAAAATTTCATTGAAAAACTCAAAAGTGAATTGTTCGTCCTCTTAATTGCATTTAGAAGAATTGTTCTTGCATTGAAAATTGAACAACTGGATTTCACATCTTGTATTCAATTTCTTGTTCATCATTTCTTTTCTTTCTCTCATTTGCATCATTTTCTATTTCCAAATATCACATCCCTATTTAGGAAACCTAAGAAATTTTTTCTCAAGCCAAAATTTATTGTTTCTTTTAGAAAAACCACTACTGGGACTAAAATTCCCTTACTGGCATCTTAGTCCCTCTTAGATTTTTCTACTCAGAATCATCTCCTTACTGTTTTCTTCCTATTCCGGCCTCTGAAACTGCCAGATCTCATCAGGAGGACTAAAATACCCTTACAGGAATCTTAGTGCCTGTTGAATTTGACTCTCCATTTTTCAAGGTTTGAAATTACTATTTTGTGTTTATGTGGGCTGCTTTCTATTTTTTGTTTTAGTTTCCATAATTTTTGTTATTCCAATTCTTTCATTTCAAGTGTAATTGCAACCATAGGAGATTGTGTTCATTTAATTTTTTGTGGTTTATTAATTATATGAGATGTATTACTTGGTATCATATTGCTAATATTGTGGTTATACAAAGTACAAGACTCATGGAATCCCATGATAAAACACTTGTTATGGATCTTGGATTATCAAGCTCTCTTACTTTTGGTATTAGCACTAGCTCACTAGGTATGGATCATACCATTAACACCTCCTTTTCCATGGCTATCTTACCTACAAGTGTTATTCCTAGAAATTAAAAAATGGTTGATCATATTCCTCAAGAAAACATAATGAAAATTAATTAAGAGCTAGCCCATTTATAGGATAGTCTGAGTACTAAAAACATTTCCAACACTATTATACCTATCATAGATAATATCCACCGCATGATGGAAAGTGATAAAGGAATGGAAGTTGTGCATTACCTAGCTCATATCTTTGGAAAACATCTTCGTTCCACCACTAATGGTGCTCAAACATCAAACAATGTGCAAGGAGGAAATCACTCTCCTCCCTCTTCAACCATAGAATCCATTCCCACCTACACAACTCCTCAAGTGATCATAACAATTCAGCCAACTAGCAATATCCCTCCTACCTCACATATTTCCACTAGTGCTCCTTATACTTATGTGATATCTAATCTCATACCTCCTCCCACAAGAAATCCATTCATTTGTCCTTCCAACACATACACACCACCACCATATTCACCTCCATCTCACACCACAAGCTATGATCCTATCATTAACTATCTCTTACAAAGCTTTTCATCCCTTCAACGTCAAGTTTATACCATCAATCAAAATCAAAATGGTCCACCTTCATACTATTTCATGAGAAATCCATTATCATTGGAGATATTGAGAACTCTGGTGCCACAAGGTATAAAGATCCCTATATTTGAGAAATATGGAGGAAAGGGGGACCCTACTAATCATGTCAATGCCTTCACCACTTTGTGTAGTGATTTTATCCTTCAAGACAAACTTTTGGCTAAATTGTTTCCTTGATCTTTGAAAGAAATGGCCTTATATTGGTTTTCGACATTACCAAATAACTCAATTCACTCATTCAATTAACTTTTTGAGGCTTCTATTAATAATTTCCAAGTACACATGGTTCCCAAAAGGATATTAGTTGATTTGATGAGATGCAAGCAAAATGAAGGTGAAAAAGTCAATGACTTTATTTCACGCTATCAATTGCTTTATTGCAAAATCAGTATAAAGGTTCCCAATTCTCATCTCCAAAAGATGTTCATAGAAAAATTACACCACAAGATAAGGGAAAATCTCACCATGATGAAATTCCCTTCATGCACCTATGCACTACCCTTAGAGATTATCAAAATGCTATGTGCTAGTGAACCAAAAACTACCCCTAATTGTCCTTAAAACTTGAAACCTCTAACCAAAACACCTACCAACCTTTCAAATGAAAACATAAGTTCCCTTCAACTAAATTCCACCTCTCCACCTACCAAACATTTTGGTACCTAAATAGTTGCTATAAATAAGAGTAATCCTTTTATCTTTAGGGATTCGCAAACACAATTTACACCTTTACCTGACACCCTTCACAATATCATGACCCAACTATTCTAAGACAAAAACATTCTTACCTTATCTCCTATCCAACCCCTTGACCCTAGCACACAATTACCTCTGAGCTTTAGACATAATTCCTATTGTACTTGTCACCAACAAAAAGGACATGACATGGAATATTGCAAGTGTCTTAAACATCTTGTGCAAGATATCATTGATTCCAACCCTATATATATTGGAGGTGTGAATTAAAAAAGTAATACGTTCGTATCTCCTCCTAAAAAAAACTTACAAATATTTACCAATCCAATGCCCAACTATAATATTTCATTTTTTAAGGCTAGTGAAACTATTCCCGATGTGATGAATCTTGACACAGATTGAAAACATATGAGAAATCATGAACAAAATCCTACAAATGATGATGAAAACAATCCTATGGATACTATTGAAAAAAGTCCTATTGATAATATTATAGGAGTGGTTGACATGGAGCCTCGTAAACAACAATCCATTGACATTAATTTCTCTTCAAAAGAAACAATTAAACATGCACCTGATGGTCCTCTTTACATAGCTGACATAATCAATAATAATCCCACTCCTAGGATTTTAATTGATCTCATCTGTGGAGAGAATGTGATCATAGAAGAACTCTTATATGTACATGAACTCACTCAAGATAGATATAATAAACCAAAAGCATGGATCAAAAAATATGATGGTTTTTCTCATTTTATAATGGGCTCAATCACACTCCCTTTACAAGTGGGACCAAAGAAAGAAAATGCATGATGCGGTGAAACTGTCTGCCACCGTACTGTTGTTCTAAGACCGCACACTCTACTCAATAGTAAGGTTGAGCTCAACCACAATAAAGAATGGCTTCTCTGCAAACTAACTGCATCCACCATTACTTCCAGTCCATTTGGGACTGTCATAAAGAACCCGATCCATATCAACACTGGCTTTCCTTAACATAGTTGACACAAACAAACCGATAACAACACTACATTCCATTCAAACAACATCGAAACTATATATTAATACTAACATTGTAGAAATATACATGTTCAGCCAGAGAGCCCGATTTCTTCCCTTTGTTCTTTCTCTCCTCACACTTTTTCGTAGTTGCACTCTATTCCCTCTATCCTCATTCGGTTACATCTTTTTTTATAGAGATTCTCAGGTAGTTACATAAACTATTCACTATCCTCGTATGCCTACATTCGGTTACAATAGTTTAACCATTTCTTGACATGGTCCATGAAATGCTAAATGCCTAAATTATTACAATTTAAGGGTTGAGGTGCTCCCGCAATTCAAGGGTCGAGGTGCTCCCGCACCATATTCCTAGACTTAATAGATTTCCAAGTCCCATGGAAATATCGAGGTGAGACTGCCGCAATTCAAAGCTTCACCCCTGTGTCTTCATCACTGAATCAAGGCGTCCACTGCTACCATTATTGTTGTCACATGACTCCCATCAATGGGGTTGATGCTGGTTGTTGTCCTCCTCTCTTCATACTATTGCTTCACACCACCACCATACTGCCATCTCACCCACACACGATTCTGGAAGATGCTTCCCACCCTTCTCTGAGTGGTTGCTCTCATTGCACCTTCTACCCAGCTGCATCATGGTGGAGACAATACGAAGACTCCAGCTTGAGATCTTCACAACGTCCTTCCTGCAACTTGGATGGATCAATGTGCAACCAAGAACCCATGCTACTGCCTGGTGTAGATTTCCTTCTACACACTCAGAACCTTCTAAGCTCTGATACCATTCTGATGCGGTATAACTCAAAAACACTAAACTTCCTACAACAATGACACCTTATCACACATTTCACATTCTTAAAGACCCCTACTGTTAACTTCCTAATCTGCAATCATGCGGTCTTCACACATACATGGAAAATTCCCACCATACTACAGACTGCTCCTGATAGCTACTGATCGCTCTTGATCAAGACTATCTTTACTCACTGTCAAGTTCCTTGCAGTTCTTTACAGTATGACACCTTCTCTCCATCCCATTCCATTTGGGTCTGTCGGTAGCAAAGCTAGCCACTCTGCGCCATACTCATTCCATATTCTCCATTCCTTTACAAGTAATTGTCTGCCACCTCTATGCAGTTCAATGTCGAGTCATACACACTACTCACCAACACTGTTCGTCACCTTCTAGCTATGCAAAGGCTGAACACATGAGACTATCATCAAGAACCGAACCATGAGCAATAAGGCCAAGCTTCCACCATGATGTGGGTCGTGGGTTGCTCCAGGAAAGAAAGAATATCTTTTGGGACTATCATCATGTGCGGGACTCTCACAAAGAACCTGAACCACAAGTAACAATGGTTATTCTAACATAGTCCACCAACAAACAAATTCCTTCGAACCAAATGACATTCACAATTGCAAACCATTATACAGAGGAAGATAGAGAGTAAGCTAACCCAATAGGAAACAAAAACTTCACTTAAACATAAGCATATATTAACTCTGCATTCTCGTTTGTACATTGAATGGCTCTCTGGCCGAATTCCCACTCTCTTTTGTTACTCACTTCTCTATTTTTCTGTATCTCCACTCTATCCCCTTTCTATCCCCCATTCGGTTACACATGTTCTTTCTTAAAAGAGAGTCTAAGGTAGTTAACTAAATTGTTCCCTACTCGATATGCCCATTTGGTTATAACTGATTTTTAATCTTTTGTATGAACTAGCATTGCAATTTTAACTATTTAACCATTTAACATGGTCCCCCGAAATGCTAACTAACTAAAATATTACAATATAATGAAACTTGAGGTGGTGCGGGAGCACCTTGATCATTAAATTGTAATAATTTAGGCATTTAGCATTTTGTGGACCATGTCAAGAAATGGTTAAACTGTTTAACCGAATGTAGGCATATGGGGATAGTGAAAAGTTTATGTAACTACTCGAGAATCTCTATAAAAAAAGAAGATGTAACCGAATGAGGATAGAGGGAATAGAGTGCAACTACGGAAAAGTGTGAGGAGAGAAAGAATAGAGGGAAGGAATCGGGCTCTCTGGCCGAAACATGTATATTTCTGCAATGTTAGTATTAATATATAGTTTTGATGTTGTTTGAATGGCATGTAGTGTTGTTATTGGTTTTTTTGTGTCAACTGTGTTAAGGCAAGCCCGTATCGGATTCTTTATGATAGTCCCAAATGGACTGGAAGTAATGGTGGATGCAATTAGTTTGTAAAGAAGTCATTCTTTATTGTGGTTGAGCTCAACCTTACTGTTGAGTAGAGTGTGCAGCCTTAGAACAACAATACGGTGGTAGACAGTTTCACCACATCAGAATGGTATCAGAGCTCACAAGGTTTTGAGTGTGTAGAAGGTAATCTACACCAGGCAGTAGCATGGGTTCTTGGTTGCATGTTGATCCATCCAAGCTACAGGAAGGATGCTATGAAGATCTCAAATTGGGGTCTTTGTATTGTCTCCACCACAATCTAGCTAGGTAGAAGGTGCAATGAGAGAAACCACTCAGAGAAGGGTGGGAAGCATCTTCCAAAATTGTGTGTGGGTGAGATGGCAGTACGGTGGTGGTGTGAAGTAGTAGTATGAAGAGAGGAGGACAACAACCACCATCAACCCAATTGATGGGAGTCATGTGACAACAACGATAGCAGCAGATGCCTTGATTCAGTGATGAAGACATAGGGACGAAGCTTTGAATTGTAGCAGTCTCAGCTCAACATTTCCATGGGACTTGGAAATCTATTAAGTCTAGGAGTATGGTGCAGGAGCACCTCAAGTTTCATTATATTGTAATATTTTAGTTAGTTAGCATTTTGGGGGACCATGTTAAATGGTTAAATAAACAAATTGCAATGCTAGTTCATACAAAAGATTGAAATATAGTTGTAACCAAATGGGAATATCGGGTAGGGAACGGTTTAGTTAACTACCTTAGAATCTCTTTTAAGAAAGAACATGTGTAACCGAATGGGGGATAGAAAGGGGATAGAGTGGAGATACAGAAAAATAGAGAAGTGAGTAACGAAAGAGAGTGGGAATCGGGCTCTTTGGTGTACAAATGAGAATGTAGAGTTAATATATGCTTATGTTTAAGTGAAGTTTATGTTTCTTGTCAGGTTAGCTTACTCTCTATCTTCCTTAGTATAATGGTTTGCAATTGTGAATGTCGTTTGGTTCGAAGGAATTCGTTTGTTGGTGGACTGTGTTAGAATAACCACTGTTACTTGTGATTCAGGTTCTTTGTGACAGTCCTGCGCATGATGACAGTCCCAAAACATATTCTTTCTTTCCTAGAGCAGCCCACAACCCACATCATGGTGGAAGCTTGTCCTTATTGCTCATGGTTCGATTCTTGATGATAATCCTGTGTGTTCGGCCTTTGCATAGCGAGAAGGTGGCAAACAGTGTTGGTGAGTAGTGTGTATGACTCGACATTGAACTGCATAGAGGTGGCAGACAATTACTTGTAAAGGGATGGAGAATATGGAATGAGTATGGTGTAGAGTGGCTGGCTTCGCTACTGACAGACCCAAATGGAATGGGATGGAGTGGTGTCATACTGTGAAGAATCGCAAGGAACTTGACAGTAAGTAAAGATAGTCTTGATCAGGAGCGATTAGTAGCTATCAGGAGTGGTCCATAGTATGGTGGGAATCTACCATGTATGTGTGAAGACCGCATGATTACAGATTAGGAAGTTAACAGTAGGGGTCTTTAAGAATGTGAATTGTGTGATAAGGTGTCATTGCTGCAAGAAGTTTAGTTTTTTTGAGTTATACCGCATCAATGCATCATTCTCTATCATCTCTAATTCAAACCAATTTCATGTGAAGCTAGGCTACAAATGGATTTTCTCCATGAATGCGGTCCCATCCATTTTCCATAAGTGCTTAAAGTTTCTAGTTGGTAATGGAATATTCACCATGAACCATAGTGTATTTAGACCCCCATCTTCCCATGGAAATTTCTCCTTAGACTATTTCAGGCCTAAGCCCATGGAACCTATAAGACATTGTGAAGACTTCCTTTTCCTATCCTTACAAAAATTCAAAGAAAAATGCATAAATAGACTATCTCTTGAAATTTTTCTACCACCCATGGTTGAACCTCCGCCACCTAAACAAGACAATGCTGAGCCTAAAGCCCTTCCAACAAACCAAGACCCATCCATAAATAGACCCTTACCTATTTCCTACAAGAGACCAAAAGAAAACCCAACAAGTCTTAAGAGAATTTATAAATCCAAAGAGATGGTGGTCGAACAACCTTCCACGGTTTCTTCCATTCTTCCCTCACAAGAAGAAAAGGAACCTACAGTTGATCTACCTACTACTACAAAAAATACAAGTCATAATAAAATAAATTTCAATGATAGAGAGCATAGGCATAGACTTCATTCTATTTCTCAAAAGATGAATGATGAGAATAACATTGAAAATCAAAATCCAAACTTGATAGAGGAAATAAATGATGAGTCTTCTCTCTTATCCAAGATTATAGATTCGACACAATAAGGACCAAAACCTTCTATGGATATTATCACTTGTCCTCCTGTTGTGGTTAACTTGGATGGTGATGAGGAAATAGTTAAAATCAATGAGGAAATGCATAATGAGTTGAATTTTTTATTTTACTCATCCATGAGCTTAAATGACAACAATGATGATGATCCTCCTAAACCGAGTGATTCACCATGTGTTGAACCTAGTACTTCTCCTAGTACTACACTTGATGTGATCCCTCTCGCTAGTGATTTGCATTCCATATACATTGAAAAATACTAGGATGTAGATGACTTGATGGATGGTTGACCTACATGTGCCTTACTAGTCTTTTTATTTTCTTTTTTTCTTGCATGCGTGTATCGTGATCCACCATGACATTTTTTTTGATGTTTCTCTATCTTTCTACATTCCTCTATTTGTACCTTCATTCTTCTCTATGTCATAAGATTTTCTCTTTTCATTTATATTTTTTGTTTTTGTTTTGTGTCCTCCTTTTGGGGATGATGCAAGGTGTCGAGACACCCTACGTCTCTTCCATGTTAACCCAAAAAAAAGTCTTTTCTTTTTTCTTTTTGTTGTCTTCCTTTTGGGGATGATGCAAGGTGTCGAGACACCTAATGTCTCTTCCATTTTGATCTATTTTTTATTTATTTTTCTTTTCTCTCTTTGGGTTATTCTTCCAAGTTCTGTGCGTATTTGGGGAATGATGTTAGTTTTGAGCTCTCTAATATCCTTTGTAACAAAGATAGATACTAACCCTGAATACATATATCCCTTTTGTGTTTCTAGGGGGCAACCCTCTTTTCTATTTTATTTCCTATGTTTGTCTACTTTAAAGTAATTTCTCATAGTTTTGTGTTAGCAACTTTTTTAAAGTGGGGGCATACATTGGCATTATTTTAGCTTTATTTCATTTACATTTTCTTTTCCATGTTCCTTGATGCGATTTTCTTTCTTCATATGATGTGTTTTCCTCTTTGTCATGACATTGGGAGTAATGTCCTTCAAAATTGTGGCCTATCTCATAATATTGTATTCCCCTTTGTGGTAATTTGACACAGTACATTCCCTAAGTGGTGAATCTTTTATCCTTTGACTGGTCCTCTCTTGGAGAAATTAGAAATGATGTCCACTAAGAGTAAGACCTCACATGAACTAATAAAAATCCCTTTGAGCATCCTCTCTCTTTCTCGTTTTCCTTTTCCTATTTTCTTTATTAAAGTCATGGAGGTATGGCTTTAATATGGATCCTGTGGGGCTCACCTAGTGAATGCATAGCTTCACTAGCATGTATGAGCATGAATTTCCTTTCTATCCTTATCATAGTCATGGGGGTATGATGTTGATATGGACCTCTTGGGGATCACTTATTGGACAACTAGTCCCCACTAGCCCTCATGAGCATGTGTTTTGTTTTCATAGTGGATAACATGTTCCACTTGTAAACCCTGTTCAAGCCTAGACTCGGTCCACTATGTTGGACGACCAATCAAATCTTGATCCATTGTAGTTCCTTTCCTTTTGCCTTCTTCCTATCTTTGATGGTGTATGTTTGTGATTTGATTTTGGCTTCGTATATCATCAGCAAGTGTGTTCCTTTGTGCCTATGTTGGTTCACCATAGGATCATAATCCTGGGAGCTTGGCCACCCTCTTGATTGTTGTTATCTTGATGGAGCTTCAAAATCTGCCCTATAATTTTAATTGGTCTTTCCTTTTTTTTTGGTTCTCCTTGGTGTTTTTACTTTAAAATGGTTTTAAAAGGGTCTAGGGTTAGGGTTCTACATTTGTTTCCAAGTATTTATGTAAAAACCCTACTTCAATATCTAACACCTTAGACCTATTCTATTTGATCGTTACTTTTTGAGGGGACCTTAAAAAAACTTATGTCCCATTGTCCCGTCTAGGCTAGGTCCCTTTTGGATCTTTTGTTATATTTTCATATGGTTGACCTTAATTTTCCTAAGTCTAAGGTGGCCCTATGCCCCCCTTTTAAAAAAAAATTCATGCCATTGTTTGTCATCGACCTAGTCATGTCCCCTCTTGTCTTAATAGATGTTTTATATTTTGCAGAGGGATGAATTTATTGTGACTGTTGATGAGAGGCCATTTGATCTCAACCACTCTTTGCCATCCCATGATGGCCCCACCATAGGGTATTTACTGATTGCGATATCATGGGCGAGCACCACTTGTCACATCTGGCGAAGCCAAAGGAACATTGGGAATGTTTTAATATATTAAGCCGGATTTAATACATTAACTAGTGGGTCACTAAAGTGGATATAAAATGCACATGTTTCAAATGGGTGGAGATATTTTAATCTCAGTAGAAAATGTGCTCGACATTTAAGGTCAGGGTTCGCAGCCATCTGAATGAGCATGATCATTAATGATCGAGATCTACAGTTGCTCGCTATTGTGTGATCGAGAGTTACTTGGTGGTTAGTGATTGTGATATCAAGGGGAAGATGACACATGGTTTTATTTGACAACGCAAGAGGTGGTGAGCCATTTTCTATGATGGAAGTCAATTTCAGATTGATTAAAACACAACCATTAGATTATCCATCCAAGATGAAGATCAACTAGTAATATTCAAACCAACATCAAATACGATTGGATTCAGTAGTGAAGCGTGCGAGTGAGATTTAATGGTGGACGAGACATACCCTTGCCTGATTTGATTGAATAAATGAATTGTTTCCCTATTTTATTGTCACAAAATAATTCAAGGAATTTTGCAGACTAGTTTTAAAAGCCGAGGAAGAATTCGTGAGCTGTTGTAGTGAGAATTTAGGGATTTTTCAAGACAAAAATCCATAAGTTGAACTCTACAATTCCTTATGAAATTTTAGCCTGAATTTAGGAGAATTTTCTATGTGATTGTTGGGAAATTGTTGAAAATTGTATTAGGGTTATAAGTGAGTCAAAATTTGTTTGAAATTGCAAATTACTTGTTTGTTACAATTTTGTATTGTTGAAAAGCCCTAGTTTATCTAAGGTTTTTTTATTCAAGTAAACCCTATTTTGTTCAAGATGGCACCGTCAAAGCACCACTCCGGCCAAATTGATTATTTGAAGAGGAACCTATATGATGATTTCTTAGATCAATTGTCATTGTCAACAAATGATAGAAGAAAGGGGCAGGTCCTAATGTGAGGAAAAACCCTTAGGGAGGGGTTAGTGTATAATCTCTTTAACATAGTTGATGCTAGGGTACTGATGGAGGGTTTGGAGATGTTCATATTATGGTTTGGACAAAGAAATTTTCTCCACCCTTTCTCAAATGGATGGGTTTATGACATGGGAATATTGGTGGTTCCTAATGTGTTTCTTGATGTGGATTTTCTTAGGGTTTTGGCTACAAGGTATGATCCTATCACATGGGTGGATAGGGACAATGATGGAAGGGTTTTGCTAAGTATTAATAGAGAGGAATTTCAACAAGTTTTTGATTTTTTTTGAGCCCAGTGAATTATTAGTCCTTATTGAACTTGAAGAGATGAAGCAGGAATATCAGAAAATTAAGCCTCTCTTTAGAGTTAAGATGCTCCAACCTCATTTGGCCAAGGTAGGAGGTTCAAGAGTTCATATTGGCCCTAGTGATTAGGAGCCTTTTAGACTGGATATTCCAAACACTTACTGGCTACCTTCTATTCACTATGCCAAATATTGGGATTTAGCCCTAAAATTGTGATTCCAATAGCATTCATGTTCATGGGGGTGTAGATACAACATCCAAATTTCATTGTAGTTTTTGACTTTGCTTCCTTACTAGCTCAAAAAATACATGAAGGGTTAGTGAAGCTACAACAGAATGATACAAGCACACCTTTCTACTAGTATTCTATTCTCATACATATTTGTTTGTTCAAGAATATTGATTTCTTCTCTGAGAAAATAAAATTGAATAGATTTGTCAATGAAGAAAGGCTTCCAGTGCAAGTTTGGATTGCTGACCTTTCATATAATAGAGAAAGTGCCAACTATGTAGAATTTGACAACTGTTTTGCATCAAGACTAAGAGAAAGATTGATGGTGAATTCACCCAGGGTTCCTATGGAATTGCGGGTATGTGCAAGATCATGATGGGCCAAAAAGTGGCGATATGTAAGTGATATGATGGCCCATGTGGCTGACGACTTTTTTTTTACCCAAAATTGATGAAACGAAAAGGGTTTTTCAAGGATATTCTCAACTTTCCACCAATATAAATTATTCTTTACTTTGAATTTAATAATATTTGTTATTCATTTTCTATTTGAATTACGACTAAAGTCCTGATTGATAGGCCGATTAAAAAACATTTATAGCTTTCAAATGGTATCACATTTTTTGGATCCAAAATATGTGTCACATTCTATGCTTCACATACTATAGGATTAAAAAAAAAAAAATGAATTTCATGAATTTTTGACCAAGTTAAAGTGGTTAGACACATGAGTTTTTATATTTTTTAAAAGTTGTAATAAAAAATTCATAATTAATTATTTACTTAGAAACAAATTACAAACAAATATGCATCACATTGGGACATGAGTCCTCTACTTATATCTAAAATATTATAAAAAATTATTATCATTTTATTGTGGTTAGGGTGGTCAGACAAACACCTACTTCTTATTTTTTCCCTGAAATTTAAGTACTATTGCATTGAAATTTCAAATTTTCACCAAATAGATTTTATTTTTTTTTAAATAAACTAGTAGTTTAGAAAATAAATTAAATTTTCTACAAATTCTATTCTTACATATTTTTGAAATAATAGAGATAACTTATTCAAACTTTTACATCAAGTTGCCTAACTCTGATTTTTCTAAATTTTATTGCCACTTACGGGCTTGTTTTTTCCATGATGATCCTACACATACCCTTGCATGATTTTCTTAGGCCTAAGGAGAGAAGGCTTGATTTGAGGATCTTCCACAACCGGGGTAATATCATCCCATATCCAGTCAGTACTGTTTTGAGAGTGTATGGATTTTAGGGGACTCCACACATCCTACCTTACAATGTGCTACCAAGGATCGTATTCTATGAGGTTATGTGACAAATTGGCTGCATTCATGAGGATAACCTCACTATAAAGGGTAAAGGGACCTTCTATCCTGATTACACAGTGGTTTTTTATTTTTTTGTTACAAAGGGAGGCTAGGTGCATTTTGGAAAATTCTTTGATTTGTAAAATTTCAGTTTCGGTCCTAGGAGGTAGTGTGACCCTGAGTGTTTCTTTGCTTTGTTTAGGAAAAGAATAAAAGGATCAAAATTTGTTCATGAGTTCAATTTTCCTGAAGACCTGACTAGGAATGAGTTTGACTTAAATATGCAAGAATTGAATAAAGAAAAATGTATTGCCTATGATAAATTGTTGCCTATTGTACATAAAATGGATCCAAAATATGATCCATTGATGGAATTTGCTCCTTTCCATAAGAAGATTTATTTATTGATAAAGGATTTCAAGGAAATCATGGAAATTCTAAAGAGAAAGAAACTCAATATGTAAATGGATTTTGGTAAACAAGAAAAAGTTACAAGGCCATTGGAAGAAAGGCCAACCTACCAACCTCCAGAAAACAAGCCCATTTATAGGAGGGTAAGGGATGACAGTGATGAAGAAGAAGGGAAGGATAGTAAAGGAAAAGGGATAATGGAGTAGGAAAAGACACCAAGCTCACATCTCAAAACACCAGGATCTATAAAGATAATTGATCTTGAGTCATCACAAGGAAAGAGTCCCTCCCCACCACCATCATCACCAGCTCCCAAAAGGTAAAGAATTGAGTAGTTCCAAGAGGACTTGATGGATGAAATTATTGTTACAAACCAATACCTACAAATAGGCATGCCATCCCATCCATGACTAGTTGAATTGATCTTATCAGACCTAGACATGAAGGGCAAGTGTGTATAGGATGAAAGAATGGAAGCTTACAAGGAATTCTTAGATGATGATGCTTTTGTAAAAACAACATCCTTCTTGCAACTGGTGTGGAGGATGAAATTGGGTGAGTACCAAGAAAAGTGCAAAGAAAGAAGAACTCGGAGGCCAGATAGGTCGGATGATGAAAATGATGATGAAGTGAAGGCTGAAGTGATGAATGAATTTAAGAAAATCACCCCAGAGGAAGGGAGAAAATTGGTTAATGAAGCTGGTGTCTTGGTCTTACCTGAATGGGATATTTCTAATGGAGTGGTCTTTAATGTCATTTTGAAATCTAGGCATCCCCTTCAAAATTTAGAAGAAGAAGTCAGGGTGGCACTACAAGACTTTGCCTTCAATGGGGAGTATAAGACCTTGGCAATATGGGCTTTGGCCAGGAAAGCAGGAAAGCCAAGCATCAAAAATATTAACCCTAATTTGAGGCAAGGGTTAATAATAAAAATATATTCAAAAACCTCAACAATAGAGGCTACAAGTTTAACTGTGAATGTGGCCAAATTGGCACAAAAAATGCAGAAAGAGAAGAAGTTGAAAAAAGGAATTATATGGAGAAGTATAATTTCATGATTGGGGAGTATAATAAGGTGCAACAAAGGCATATTGAGTTGAAAACAGAGGTGGAAAGACTAAGGTACAGGCAGACAGGGGAAGCATCAACTGCTCCTATGATTAAATCATTGCCATCTACATCAGGGTCTCCACTTCCTACTTCCCCCATTATTTCTACACTAGGGTCTCCTAGTGAGACTCCTGCCCTTAGTCCCACATTAGAACCAATTGAGGAGGAACTAGAGTGATTTGTTGATCTGACAAAGAAAAAGTTAATGCAAAAAATTGTAGAGCTAAAGGATTCTCTAAAGAACAATGAGGAGAGGGAAACTTTAAGATAGAGAAATTTTCACCACATTTTTGCAGAATTTGAATGAAAACGTTGATTATAGATTTCCAAATATGCATTCTTCTTATTCTTTATTAGTAGGTGCAATAAATAATTTTGACAAGGATCAGGAAGTAGCAATACCATTGATTGAGAAATGGATCCCTAGGGCCAATGACTTGGATGTAATGTATAATTTTTTGAGATTTTATGTTAATAATAGGCCATAATCATTGAGACGTACTCAAGTATTGGTTAGATCACTGCAAGGTTTTCAAGCCTTACCTGATGACTTGAGTAGGAAAATCAAGGAATTGGTCAAGAATTTTGATGATTGGAGTGATTCATTGTTGCCTGATATAATTGATGAGTAGGATAATATTAGGTCTCTTCAATAATGGAAGGATCAGGCTAGTAGGGTCATTAATGCCCAAATTGTTTTAATTTGTGATGACTTGGATTCTGATCTACTAGTGAGCTGCATGGATAAAATCATCAACACCAATTCATTTTTTGAGTCTTTTGAATGTGAGGAAAACCAGGTGGCAATTAAATATACACCCTATAGTGCCAAGGTAGATGAGGTAATCAATTTCAATTGGCCAAGTGATGAGGAATACTAGAAATGGGTGGATACATATTTGATTGAGGAGGAGTAAAGGCAGGAGTAAAATGCTCATAGTTAATTAATTAATAGTTGCAGTCATAGCAATGTCCAGTTCCATTTTTGGTGACAGTTTAAGTGCGCGTGTTCTTGAAGATTCGTTGCTACATCAAATCATCCTCAACGGGAAAAATGGGAAAGAGAAAGAAGATTCTCCAAGGGAATATCTATTGTAAATAGATTTTGAAATGTCACAAAGCAGTCCAATTGGTTGGTGACATGTGTACTTTATGGACTGATGCTTGTTTCCTCCTTTATTTTCTATAAGAAGGATTTCAAGGCTAGAATTATGGGTTAGCAAGTTAGAAATCTTTGGTTGAGTCTAGGTGAAGTTGCAGAGCAATTGTAAAGTCTGGTAGTCATAGAGGAAATGAATATTAGGTTCTGAGTCATTTTGTTGTAGGTTTTGAATTCATGAAGACATATTCTTGTATAACAATACTAGCATTTGAATTAGATTGATAAATTTGCGATCATGTCTCTGCTTTGTACAAGCGTATTTGAATTTTGAATAAAGTGATCAAGGGTTATTTTGTTCATCTCACTGTTGTGGTGTGTGTAATTATTAAGACACTTAAATGAGGTTGTGGGTTGATATGTTCTGTACAAGGATCTGATAAGTAGTATTGAGTTACGGTTAAATATTGGTGATAATGTAAGGCAATATTATCAATGATCTTATGTGCTATGAGTTGAATCTATTATAAAACCTTAGGTATTTGTGAATTTCACCCCTCCAATGGAAACAATGCATTGATCTAAATTGCATCTGGTTTTGTGATTCAATATTTGTTTGTGTTCAATCGAAGCTTGCTACAAAATGAAAATTAATGAATATATTTTACTTTGAAGTATTTTTGTGGTTATCTCATGCTCCAAACAATTGATATTACTGATGAACAACCAATTCTATTCAGTTTTATCCTGTTCTATTGAGCTATTGAGTGAGATTATATGTTATTGTTGATGTTGTTTATAATTATGGTGCAGAGGTTATAAACACATTAAGGGATCACCCTTTCAGGTCTTGTAGAGTCCAAAGTGTAGGATGTATTTAAAATCCTCATCAGTTGGTCTAGGTCCTTCGAGATGTCCTTGATTGGAATTGGCAATTCCATAGGTAGATTAGAAGATCAACCTGGTTTCAGTAAAACAAACCAACATATCCTATCTTACTAACATTGGTACATTTGAACCCCTCTTGATTGCATGGTTGGCTAATTTAGTGTGAGTTTGAGGCAAGCTCATCCTCTCACTAAAGTGGGGGTTAAATATAGTGTTGTAAAATGCATATCTTTGAATTTTCACACTTGTTTGGGCGAACCTTGCTTTATGTATCCCTCTTTATGGATTAATTGGCCCTATTTTATGTCCACAAGCCCTATGAATGGCATATTTTTCTAGTAAATTCAGACATTCTCGAAAGCATATTTGATTCCCTAATGACTCTGATTGGCATGTCCTGATTTTTGGTTGAGACAAAGATTCCCCTAAGGGCGTCTTTGTCCCCCTGAGGTCCTAGGACCCTAATTTTGAGGCATCTATTTTGAGCCCCTTCTGTGTCTATGCCCCAAGTTTCATCAATTAGGACTAAGATGCCACCTAGGGTGTCTTAGTCCTCTTTGAGTCATTCCTGAGATTTAATTTCAAATCTTGGTGGGATTTAACCTCCTTTATTATTTTATTTCATATGTTAGATTAGTGTGATATAATTTCAGGATATTAAGTATAGACAAGTCCAAATACAAGGTTCATTCATTCATTTCAACTGAAGTCTTTTGTGAGAGCATTCATAATAGTCAAATTGAGTTCACAAGAGCATTCAAGTGAAAATAATCAAGCATTTCGAGCCATCATAAAGTTTCAAGAATCATGTCAAATATTTTTCTTGCATCATTTGTCTTTTTGTACTAGCATTTGTGATATAGGGTTCTAATTCAAACAATCAAACAATTCAAGATCTATCAAGCATTTCAAGATCAATATCCATTGCAGCTGTGGACATGAAAATATGCATATGGTTAGTCAACATGACAAGAATAATATAACAGAAATACACATCCTTATGAGATATTGCATCAAGTTAAATATGCTACATGAGACATTTAAACAACAAAACCAAAGGAAGCATATAAAACCTAAATGCAAATCTATCCCATATTGGATTAGTGCTCCTTATGATGTAGAAAGGATGCCCTTTCCCAATCCTTGATAAGCAAGATGCCAAATGATGAGCAAGATTGATTCTCAAGTGAAGAGAATAACCTTGCAATGAGAATGAGTTGCTAAGCAAATGGTGTTGTGATGAGCAAGATTGATTCTCAAATGAAGAGAGTAACCTTGCAATTGAGAATGTGTTGTCCAATTGAGTTGTTTTGCCTTGCATTTATAGATTCAAGGGTAGGAATTTGAGAGATTTTGGATGAATGTGGGATAATTCACAAACCAATGGCAAGGTGCCACTTGTCAAGTTGTGAGAGGGTGAGGAATGTGCAAGTCTTGGCCAATGTGCCAATTTGAATTTGAATTTTGCATGACTTGACATGTTTTGGGGGGATGAAAGGTGTAATAAATGCTATGTTGACTTGTGCAAATAGCATTTAAAACCTTGTTGGAAGGGACAAGTCCCTTTTGGGGGGAAGATTCAAATTGGAAGAATATTCCATTTTGATGCCATTTTGAATGTAATTAGAGGAAATAATAAATCAAATAAATGATTTATTGGTGCAAGTGGGTGGGTTAGTTAGGAGTTTGGATTTGACTCTAGTTGAGTCAAAAGCTAGAGAATGCTAATCATGATTTAGAAGTCAATTAATTTAGATTAATTAACTTAGAGGATATTAAGAAGTGACATTTGATAAATCAAATGAGAAGAACTTTAAGGATTTGATTAAATAATTTAATTTATTTAATGAACCTTAGGAAATTAATCAATAAATTGTCTTAATTGATTAATAGGAGAATTTGATGCACAATGTTAGTTTTGCATGTCTACATTTTGCCCCTCTTTGAAGCAATGTACTCGTTGCATTGGTTCAAAGAATGATGCTGCCGACATCGAAATTAAAAAAATTCTGAGTTTTTCAGATGCCCCAACGAAAAGAAGTACGTTAGTACATTGCCCCCTCGAGAGATCGAGTGAAAAGATTCAATTTGAGGTGGATCTCACGACAAAGAGGTTCAAAATGGATGTATGGATTGTGAGACTATATGATCTATATGATAATGATGATGAAAATGAGATGTTCGGAAGATGCTTAGAATAACAATTCTGTATTATTTTAAGCGTGTTAAATGATTATGCGATGTATGTGAGATGGATGAGATGGATGATGTTGTCCTATAATGATATGATGTGATTATGCAAGATGAGAGGATGAATGCAGCATGGATGTAGGATGGATGCATTGTTAGTGTGAAAGAAGGTAGAAGAATGAGAGGGATGAACCCTTGAATCCAAGAAGATGCAAAATTTCAACAAGCCAACTTTATTAGAGATGATGATGAAAGATGATGATGTATTGCTTATCCAGGAATGGGAGATAAAGAGCGTAACTTTCTTTATGTTTGATAACACACATAGGTGCGATGCATCAAGGTATTAAGAACCAGGATGGTGTTGCGCCTAGTGTGATGGACTCTAACTCGGCAATCAGATAGGAATGATCTTGTTCACACTTGACATATAGAAACCTTGCTAGGACAGACCCAACAAAGAAAGTATTCGCCAAGTTATTTTACAAGAACATCCAACAAGCACAACAGATAAAAAGATAATGATCATTGCCCCATTCCTTTCTCTCTAAACCTGTTTTGTTTAGGCATCATCGAGAGGTCCTTGGAATGAGCGCAAAATAAGATAAGTCTAAAAAGACCAAAATAAAGTAAACAAACAAGCTAATGTTCTTCGTATCGCTAGCCAAGGCTAAACTATTGTGGGGTACCTGATGCTTATGTCCATCGTGGGAAAGCTTCATCCTAGGACATGTAGTGATCAGGGTTTTGGTGAGACTAATTGTGTGATAAGCTATTGATACTCTAAGTTGACCAACTTGCTGACTTACTGACTTAGACTTGAGACTTTGACAATAAGGCGTTCACTTTGGAACCTGCTGACTTGCTTCTGACTGACTCACCAAAGGGTGAAAGTGACAATTGTTTTATTATGAGCAATGACAATCACGAGTGAAAGCGAGATGAAATGGATGCACCATTTTGGTTTTTTCAAATGTTTTGAGGCTGTTTTTGGAATTTTGAGATGTTTTACAAATGTTTTTGGTATTTTCAAGATTTTTCAATGTTTTTGGTATTTTAAAGATTTTTCAATGTTTTTGGATTTTGTGTCTCGGGGGCCGATCAAGGATGGCCTTGCCTACGTTTAAGCTCAGAGACGACGTAGTTCGGATGACAAACCTGACTTAATGAAAAGATAGATGGGCAAACGGATTGCCAATGCGACGAACACGTGAAAGACTGACCTAAATGTAACAAAGATAAACAAATGAATGCCATTGCGACGGACGCCTAAAGGATGGGCAAACGGATGCCAATGCGACGGACGCAAATTGTCTCGGGGGGTGATCAAAGATCAACCTTGCCTACGTTCAAGCTCAGAGACGACGTAGTTCGACAAGGTGACAAACTGACAAGATTCAATGATGAATTTTTTTTTTTGAATGCTTTTTTGATATTTTGACATGTTTTTGATTTTTTGATTTTTTGAATGTTTTGAGTTTTTTGATGAATTTTTGACAATTTGGATACGATATGTGATGATATCAGTGCTCTCTCTTGGGATTTTGTTGAAAACCAAGCTTAATGTTGATCAATCAGATTGATGGATTGATAGTTTGACTAAGTGTGTTAAGTCAAATGAAAGTGATAATGCACTTGTAAATTCCAGGAAGTTGTGTTATCCCAGAGTAAACTCGTACAAAAAGGATAATTTGGCTAGGTGTGTTAAGCCAAACAAGGTGATTATGGATTTGATAATTTGGCTAAGTGTGTTAAGCCAAACAAGATGATAATGAAATTGTAAACCCAAGGAAGTTGTGTTATCCTAGAGTAAACTCGTGCACAAGATGACAGTTTGACTAAGTGTGTTAAGTCAAACAAGATGATGATTGATTGGATTCGATTGATCAATGATGAAGCTTGATTTGGAACAAAATTTCTTTGATGATGTGACACAAATGTACACATTAGATACGACTGATATGGATTTCTTGGATTGATGTTCGACAAAAGATAGAGCATGATAAGGAATGTCTTCCTGTCAAAAATATGCCATGGGCTAGTGACTTGGATTTTGGCTCACAAATGATTTGACGAAGTTGATTTCACATTTTCCAATGCTCGGATCTCCACATAAGTTGGAGGATATAGATCAATATTTTTTCATGAAGCAAGATGTAATTATCTGCCCCCAGTGTCTAGCAATGTATGGAATGCCATGGGTGGATTCTTGGATAGATGGATGGGTATGGTAAGCATGCAAAGGATGCCAAGGATTATCTTGTGACAAGATAAGGTGTTCGAACAGAGGAACGCTCATTCAGATAATGCTTCAAGGCTCATATAGCGTTGGGTAGGATAGGATCAATGAAAATGACCCATGTCAAGATTTTTACCATAAGCAAGCGTAAAGTGTGCTCCAAAATTTTATCAAGATCAAGGTAACTTGGACCTTGGATGCAGATGGATAAAAATGGGTTGGATAAACAGTTCATGGATGAATGAATGATACGGCTCAAATGATGGCCTTATAATGGATGCGATAAGATGCTTTCTCCTGAACTGGCGCACGTAGATGCTCGATTCTACACATGATGCCTGTTTGCCAGGTTTTCATCATGGTACTTGTCCAAAGCGCCACCGAAATGGTTTTCGCTGGAGGATGATTTTTTTCTTTACTGTTTTCAATCCTTTTTCTGATTTTTTTGGATTTTTATATTTTTATGATTTTTTTTGTTGTCACCAAGATGCCTGTTTGCCAAGTTTTCATCAAGGTGACCATTTTTTCAGGACATTTTTCTGATTTTTTTGTATTTTCTGAGAGATTTTAAGCTGATGCTGAACCACCTGGTGGTGCTGATGTTGATGCTTCTATCATAACGTGCCATCGTATCCTGTTTGAAGAAGTTGCTTTGCCAAGATACGTGCACTTGAATGCAACTTTTGAGATTCTTGATCTGCTTTGCTGATACCGGAGTTAACTCTGTCTTTGTGCGCACATCGCGATAAAGTGCCTTCTGAATCCTTATGATGAAGGGTTGCTGCCAATACATGGTCAATGTGAGAATTGGATATCATGCGTGGAGGCGTGGATGGAGTGTGTTTAGGAGTAAAAGATGGATTGGTCGATGGTTTGGAACCTTTGACTCTCCAAACTTGGGAAGATGAGCAATAATGGGTGGATATGGAAGTGTGTGTGGAATTAGGACCAACTGCTTGATACACTTTGTATGTCACTTGAGAAGCATGTTTTCTCTTTTGTGGACATCTTTGATGGATACTTTTCCTTTTTTTATTTTTCCCCATAGTTTCTTTGACTGATGGAGTTTGATAAGCATAATTTTTCTTTGTATTCTTTGGTATCCATTTGTATTTGATTTGTCCTTCGTGCTTCTCCCTTTGATTTGAATCTTTATTTTGACGTTGGTCCCAATTTGTGGATGGGGTGATGGGTGGATGAAGATTCGTGACATGGCGGGTTGTAGTATTGGCATTGGTTTCATCATAAGGATCCTTTGTGCTCCCTACGTTGACGTTTGCTCGAGATGAAGTTGCCCCTAGTTTTATGGAGGTATCACTGATATGTTGAGATCCCTTAATTGTCGAATAACCAAGGCCTTGACATTTAAGATTGCCAAAAATCTGCACTGGTTCCAGGATACCCTGTTCATGTAGGCCTAATCCCCTGCCTTGATAATTCATCTACTGAAAAAATTTACTTGCCATAGGATATGATTTACCTTGGAAACAAGGTGTTGCTCCTTCTCTGCTCTGTGGCAGATCTTGAAATGTCATAGCTCTTTCATTGATAAGATGATTTTCCCTTACAAAGGTAAGTGATCCAACTTTATAAGTTACAGGATCCTCCATATGTGGGATGCATGCTTGATTGAGATCTTTAGCTTGATCTTGTGAGATATCAGATTGTACTGCTTCTTGAAGAAGTGTTAATGCTTCACTATCTTTGTAAAAGTCTTTCCCATGATTCATTCTTGATATGCTTTCTGATTCACGACTTATGTAGGAGCCTTCATCATGATTTGTTTCTGCTATGTCTCCAAATTTTTCCACATCTTGGTCTTGTACACAAATGTTAAGAGTAGGAGACTCTTGTTCCTTGGTAATGATTTCAAGAGTATGAGACTCTTGTTTTGAATGAAGATCATCTATGTGTCCATCTGAAGAAAGCATCTTGTGAGTAGGTGGAGGAGTACGTACTATATGCATGTGATCATAATTTGTGACATCTTGTATAGATAGGAGAGTTCCCATTAGATCATTATATTATCTCGGAGATACGAATTCATGATTTTGAACAATTTCGGAATTACTTTTGCCATGCTTTGGATCAAGTTCTTGACATGGGTCAATTTCAAAGAATGGATTTCTTTCTTGGAAATCTTCATTAGGCATAGGAATATTCTCAAATTTCATGAGGTCAAAGGATGGCCATATGTTTTGGAGAGGATCATTGCTAGACCTTGGTGAAAGATGTTGATCATGCTTTGGAACAAATTCTTGAGATATGTCCTCTAACTCACAAGGTGATGTAGAGACATTTTTGATATGATCATTGGTCGATGGATCGTAGATTATGTTAATGGGATCAAATAATTGTAACACATCTTGAAATAGATCACTAAAAAGTGGCTCTTGATGAATGACGATTTGATCAATGGATGGGGTAGACATATCTTTAATGTGCTCATTGATGGATTGATTTTGATTATTGTTTTCAACAATTTTGGTGGAGGGATTGTCAATGTTCTCAACCATAGGATCAAATGATGTTAATGTTTCTTGGATTGGATCATTATTGGGTATCATCAGTGAGTTTTGATCGTGATTGAAAAGTGACTCTTGGTGTGTGATGATTTGATCATTGAATGAGATGGGAACATATTCAATGTGTTCGTTGATGGATAGATCTTGATCATTGTTTTCAACAATTGCGGTGGGAATCTGTTGCAAGCTTTGTTGAGTGGGTAAGGCCTCGTTTTCTGCTAAACCAACAACGCTTGTTGTTCGTCATGTTGTTTTTGTGCCAACAAAGATTTTTGTTGGGCTCTTTTTTGTGCTACTTCTTCTTGGATTGATTGCAATAGTGCATATAATTCTGCTTGTGCTTGCGCTTGTTGGGCTACTTGAGCCGCTTGTGCTTGAGCTTGTGCAGCTTGTTGGGCTTGGAGTGCTTTTTTGTGGGAAGCTTCTTGTGCAGCTTGCAACATGATGGAGAATGAATTGGTCATGTTGTATTTTGGTGGTGGTGGTGGTGGTGGTGGTATAGGAATGGAAATGGTGTTGATTGTTGGGGTTGCTTGGATGGTTTCCATCTGTTTTTGCGATATCGATGGAAAAATGGGATGATTTGGTATGATGTTTTGATTTGGCATGATAGATTGAAATTGAACATTGTTGTGTTTGGGAATCATATTGCTTGGATTTAGGTAACTTTGATTTTGCATGGTGTTACATTGACTTGAATCAACATATAGAGTTGCCAATATATTGCTAGGATTTTGAACAACATTAGGGGGATTTGCAAACATGTCGACCCCAAAGTTTACCAAGTGTGAATTTGAAATGGTCATGTTTGGTAAAGTTGCACTTGGTATGTATGGATTTTGTGGGATAATGTTGTTTGAAAAACTCTTGCATTGAGCGTTTGGTTGATAGATTTGCAGATTTGGACTTAGATTTAAATCTATCTTTGGGAAAGGTGTTCTAAACTTCGGATCAGGCATACTCACATTCGTTGTTCCATTGATGTTTGTATGAGATAATGCTCCCATGTATGCATTGTACAAGCTTTGATAATCAAATGGTATTACAAGGCTTGGATAGTTTGGTTGAATCGAATTGCTTATGATGGATGGATCAAATTTATATTCCATGTCCCTCTTGTGTTCAGATCAAGTTTGAACCATAAAATGAAGATCAATTTTCAAGAATGTAAGAGATGAACCTCTAATCTTTTAGATCGGTCTAAACCTTAGGTTCAAAGGAGCAAAGAACTAGGATAATTGAAGGATCAAAGTGATGATGAGGATGAGACAAATGAAAGATGAGTGATACGGATGAATGGAACTCTTAAAGAAACTTTGAAAGAAATGCTAAAACTTTTAGGACTTTGATTGATCGTGATTGGATTGATAGCTTGACTAGATGTGTTAAGTCAAACAAGAGTGATAAATGTAATTGTAAAACTCTAGGAAGTTGTGTTATCCAAGAGTGAACTCCTACAAAATGGTAGTTTGACTAAGTGCATCAAGTCAAACGAGGTGATGATTTTATAATTTGGCTAGGTGTGTTAAGCCAAACAAGATGATACTCGTAAACCCTAGGAAGTTGTATTATCCAAGAGAGAACTCGTGTATAGGATGATGGTTTGACTAGTTGTGTTAAGTCAAACAAAGTGATTTTGATTTCACCTAGAAGTTTAGCATAAAAGATGTTTACAAAGTTTCCAAGAGTTGTTGGTGAGATGGAAATATGACTGATTTTGATGGTTGAGCGATGGATGAAAATGATTGGATTTGATCCTAGACTTGACCTAGATGACACTTCTGCTTACAAGACCTCGGTGTTGAAGAACATGCTATATTTCCTATGAGAGGAAAGTAAACCTTTCAAACAATTCAGGATCTCAAGACGCTCCTCACTAGCTTTCACACTAAGCTTTTTGAACTTCGGTTTTGGGATTTTGATCATGTTAGAAAACACATGTGTAATCAAATTTGTCTTTTATCTTGTTCTTAGTGAATCCTTTTTACCAAAAGCACTTGCTTGATTAAGTTTTCAAACTGAATGTCTAATGTCCTGCTTTCTTCTTCATCCCACAAGGTCCATTATGTGGAAATCAAGGAAATTAGGGCAAAAGTCTCCTATGTTTATCCTTAGTGAAAACAAATGACGATAGAATTCGAGCACTTAGAAACCTCTAAGGATGTGATCCCTAGGGAAAGCAAGAGTGCTTAAATTCGTCAAGGATATTTTTTTCTTCCAAGGTGTTTGAAATTTGAGGCTCATGTGAATGTTCGTTTTTCAATGTTTTGAATCCAAGCAAAGTGTTTTTGATTCCAAGAACTTTTACAACCCTAGGATGATGAGGCAATACCTTGTTGGGTTCCCACTTGGATAAATCCAGCTGCGCATATCTTGTGCGAATGGCTAAATGCTTGACCACACTGGCTCCCCTCCACGACACTCACTTATTCGGGTCATCCAAGCATTAGTACCCATGAATCTCCCATGGCATACTTTCCATTTCCACAACAAGACCGCATGTTACGTGGGGCGGCTTCAAAGGACATGATCTTTTGCACCAACAAGATAGACAAGGTTTTGGCCAATTTCTAAACAAGGGGTTCTAATTCAGGCATTTCGTTTGTGGGGGATTATCCAACGTCGGTGAGAGTCCATTGCTGTCCATCTCATCGGAATAATCCTCGTGATATTGGCCTTTGTTCCAATATCCACACTTATATACTAGTTGGAAGTCACTTGGCTTTAGCGTGTTCCCGGTTGGGTCATTCCATTGGGTGATTACTTTTTCCCACAAGGCAGGCCCTCTAAGATAAACAATAGTGAGCTAACATATCCCGTCGTTCACACAACCTTTGTTGAAAAACAAAGGGGAGAACCTCCGCAATATATCATGCTCACACTCGCATGTTTTGTTCAATTTTTAAAATGCCCAAATTGAAGTGTGGAGGCAATATTTTTGACAACTTAATATCATGAAAAAGACTTTTGATTCTCAAGATCATCGTGAGGCGCGAGAGAAGCGCATACGTCTTTTTGATGATATTACTTTGTGAAAAATATTGCAAAATATGACAAATAGTTGTTCATTTTAAGTCCAAAAAGCAGTAATGAATTCGTTTTAAGCACCAAAATCCAAGTGTGAAGGTTGCCTTGTTCAATTTTAATCCCAAATTGAAATCTAGTAAATGTCTAAGGTTCAATTTTAACCAACTTTGAAAAGATCAAGTCATTGATTGATTTTAAGCCCAAATCGAAATGTGAGTTGGTTTAAAACAAAAAATGAGAGTAGAAGTGTAAGCTCTAGATTGTTAAAACAAGCATTAAAAAATGCTCTTTTCCCAAATCTTGGTCTCAAACTCCAGTTCATTCGCCTTCGTTTGTGCTTGATCCTAAAGTCAACCTCTGATGTCAACCTATAAACGAGACAAGGTTTGTAAGCAATCCACCATTTTCCTATCCTTAATACTTTAACCATAAGATGTAAGTTAATAGAAACCCAATTATCAAGAAAGTAAAGAAGCAACCCACCATGCCTCCCCTTTGAATGTCGTTCTTTGAGAAATCAAAAACAATTTGGGCTTTAAGAAAGAACATTCATAAAGTATATGTGCATGATATGGTGATTGTGTATTGGACAAAAGACAAGCAACTTCAATATAGAGACCAAGATATGATTTTAACATTAACCCCGCCTTCTTCCAATAAGAAAACAAAAGAGACTACTATTTGAATCAACTTTTCCAAGGACTTCTCAAAATTCACTCTAAGCTTGAGCTAAACATTATTTGCATAAGAATATACAATTAGACTGAAAATATCTTTAGGCTGCAAAAGATTTATACCTTAATTCTGTCAAAATATCCCATTTTCAAAAAGACCTTAGATGTAAGGAATAGTTAATTTCACTATTATTTCAATATTTCAACAGCCTTAGCAAATAAAGATCTTTTCAATATAATTGTAATCCATAAAGTAAAAGTTGATGACCACATATCAAAACCATAGTAAGCAGCCCTGGCACAAAAAAAAAACTTATTGAATCCAACAGTCTTAAATGGATTTATATTCTTTTTATCATGGTATCATAATGATGTAATTGGTTAGCTCCAAATCAGATTGCTTAGTTAAATAAAGAAAAAAAAAAATCAACCAATAGTCTGATAAATCTGCTTACAACTTTAAAGGTTGATACGCCAAACTAGAGCCTACCATTCAATAGTGTTAATGAGAAAGACATCAGTATTGATGACACAACAACCTTGATGAGAAAGACAATGATTTTACCACTTCATAGAGAAATAAACTGTATCTCAGCAAGGGCAAAGGGTACGGTCTTTATATTCAAAGAAATCTATTTTGAACACACTGTCCTCCAGAATACCTGTGCAGATTATGATTTGATCTCTTTAAGTTACTTGTTAGAATAAAGTCAATGGAATTTATTAAGCAGAAGAGATTGATCTCAGACAAGACTATTATCTAACAAAAGCCAGATAGTGGACGAGACATGCTATTCATTCAACAATACACCATTAATGGATTCAAAGTCCGAAAGCATAGACATAGGCAGTGAACTATTGGTAGCACGCTTTTAAGAAATAGTAATCAGGAACCGACTCATATGCTTTTAAGTTAAGAACAATCAATTGATTTTAAAACATTGGGCACCATTGTCTTTTGCCATAAAAGAACAGTTTCTCAGTTTTCATGACTTAATGCTCAGACAATTAATATGACTAGGAGCGACTTAATCATCAAGTCTAAATAATAAGACAGTGCTCTATTTCTCTATTGTCACATCATTGGCTAAGGAAAACAGCAGTATAGAGGGCGATGAGTGCGAAAAGAAGTCGTTACTAGATAGCGAGCTTCATACAATAGGTTATGAACACTAGCCTAGAAGATATGATTTCACCAGCTTATCGATTTCCAAAACTAAATCTATTACAGAGCATCAAGAATAAGGAAATGGTTGTTGCGTGACTTACTCTTGCATTATTTTCTTCTGAACTAGCTGCATTTACATTAATTACTTTGTACTACTTACGTCAGTCGCAGACCCACTCGCCCTGGTCAGTTTACAACACAACATTGCAGGTAGATTTACGTATCAGGCTAGAGTTTTGCAGAGTCCCATTTATTCCTTATAGCATACGACTACTCCATGGGGTGAAGTCTAGAATTTAATGGTCTCATCTGTAGATTTTGATCTGATATCGAACTAAATCCCTGTCCAATAGGGCTGACACCCTATAACCTGGATATTTTCAAACACTCTAACAATAGATTGGTAGCTAATAAAGTGTAATCTAGTCTCCAGCAATTGGGTGGATATCAAACTTATGGCATGTTGCATTTAAGATAGTATGGTTCACTACATTTCAACAAGTCCTAAGACTTACTTGTCAGGGTTTAATACTGATGTCAGAGAAATCTTCCAATTCTGTGCGCTTTTACACAACAAATAGAAGCTTAATAACTGCTAAGAAACATGCTGAAACATTCAAGATTAGAATGTATTGACATAAATGCGCCTAAACAATGTGCAAAAAAGAGAAGAAAAGTGGCTTTGCAGCAGAATCTGAAAAGCTTGATAAGCCTGAAGAAATCATTACAGGAACCAATAATGTGATGATAGTAAGATCAGTGATATAAACTTTCATGTTAATCAGGCATAAAAAAAAAAAATTATTTCAAGAATCTTTTCCAGAAAAGTATCTAGTGATCTGTGCGCAAATGTGGCTGCATAGACAAGGTGCCTGGATTAGTCAACAGGAGATCTCAAAGAGACGGTCTCATGACAGATGACAATATCTAACAATTTCTGCAATGGCAGATGTAAATGTTTCCAGAGTGATATTTGAACCGTCTTTCAAATAAAATACTTCCAAAGTATTCTCATGGTCTTTAAAGCCTAAGTCCCAACACAAGACAAAAGAACCCCAAGGGTATCTATTCCCTCAATCGAGTTTCCCTAAATCTCTTAATACTCTAAACAAAGATCATAAGAGATCGGTCAAATCAAGAGTCTACAATTAGTAGCTCTCAGCTTATAACGATTGTTTACAGCAAAGAAATGCCAATAGACAAACAACATAGAACAAATCAAGCTTCTTCTTTTTTCTCTTCAACACTAAGAAACCGCACATTCAATCAAGAAAAATAAAGACATTTTAAATCCCAAATTCTTCAATTCATATTCCCTATACCACCAACGTCAGATATATTTTTATTTTTTTTGTTTGAAGTACACGTAATACCCAAATTTTACAACAACTCAGAATCTTCAAAAAGAATAAAACCTCCAATACTTTTAGAAACCAAAGCTTAAACAAATCAGATCTCAAAATGTAAACAAAGCAAATTATGAAATGTAGCAATACCCTCCTTCTAGCGCCATTTTGTGGACATGAAAATCTGCATATGGTTAGTCAACATGACAAAAACAATATAACAGAAATACACATCCTTATGAGATATTGCATCAAGTTAAATATGCTACATGAGACATTTAAACAACAAAACCAAAGGAAGCATATAAAACCTAAATACAAATCTATCCCATATTGGATTGGTGCTCCTTATGATGTAGAAAGGATGCCCTTTCCCAATCCTTGATAAGCAAGATGCCAAATGATGAGCAAGATTGATTCTCAAGTGAAGAGAATAACCTTGCAATGAGAATGAGTTGTTGCTAAGAAAATGGTGTTGTGATGAGCAAGATTGATTCTCAAATGAAGAGAGTAACCTTGCAATTGAGAATGTGTTGTCCAATTGAGTTGTTTTGCCTTGCATTTAAAGATTCAAGGGTAGGAGTTTGAGAGATTTTGGATGAATGTGGGATAATTCACAAACCAATGGCAAGGTGCCACTTGTCAAGTTGTGAGAGGGTGAGGAATGTGCAAGTCTTGGCCAATGTGCCAATTTGAATTTGAATTTTGCATGACTTGACATGTTTTGGGGGGATGAAAGGTGTAATAAATGCTATGTTGACTTGTGCAAATAGCATTTAAAACCTTGTTGGAAGGGACAAGTCCCTTTTGGGGGGAAGATTCAAATTGGAAGAATATTCCATTTTGATGCCATTTTGAATGTAATTAGAGGAAATAATAAATCAAATAAATGATTTATTGGTGCAAGTGGGTGGGTTAGTTAGGAGTTTGGATTTGACTCTAGTTGAGTCAAAAGCTAGAGAATGCTAATCATGATTAAGAAGTCAATTAATTTAGATTAATTAACTTAGAGGATATTAAGAAGTGACATTTGATAAATCAAATGAGAAGAACTTTAAGGATTTGATTAAATAATTTAATTTATTTAATGAACCTTAGGAAATTAATCAATAAATTGTCTTAATTGATTAAGAGGAGAATTTGATGCACGATGTTAGTTTTGCATGTCTACAACAGCCATTATACACAAGTTTGTAGCATTTGCAAGGGTTTGGTGAGTTGTAGCATTGCATGTTGTTCATTCACCATTTCCTTCATCATTTCTATTTGATTTCAAGGTTTAATTACCAACAACTTGGGGTTTGACAAAGGAAAACCCCCATTCACTAACAATCATCATGTTTTTCCATCTTGCCCATTTGTGTTTGTAGATCTAGGTTGTAGACTTGATGATCGCTTGGAGTGCAAATTTTTAAAGTTGCAAAGTTGCATTATCAAAGATATTATCTTCACAGAAACTCACCTATAGGTCAGATCCAACTATTCTAGAACCTGAGATTCAAGGAGAAGAAATTATAGATCTGGGAGCTCAAGACCACATTCAGACTTTTCAAAAATTTAGATTGGGACTAAGACATGTGTAAAGGCATCTCAGTCCTCTAGTTGGAATCTTTCGGTGATTTTTTGGGATTTTTTTCCATTATCCAAAGATTCTACATTTTCCCCAAAAAATAGTAGTGGGACTAAGACGAGAGTAATCGTGCCTTAGTCCTCCATGGCATTTTTCAACAATCTATTTTCATTTCTAGAACCCTCTTGGAATCTCCAAGCTTCCTAGGTACACATACCCTAACTTGGAGTTGTTCATTTTTAATATTAAAAAGCTTCACTTTACTTGTTTTAAATATTTTTCATATCAGAGTGTGTTTACAAATATTATTTTTTCTAAGCATTTTCTTGGTGGTGAACCTCTTAATCTGATAGAACACCCCCTCCTAAGTCCTCATAATTGTGTATTGACTCACCTTGAAAGGTTGATAGTCAATCCTATTAGGGTTCCTAGGAAATATTTGAATGACCTAGATAGAATAGGAAAGGTCTTCCTTCCCCCTATTTATCTTCTTTTTAGCTTCCTACCACTCCTCATACGCATCTTTGGTACTGATGTCATCAACATTGGAGACCGAGGGAATGCCATAATCCTCGTAATCAAAATCACTATAGATGACATCATCAGTGGTGAATTGTCAAGTGTTGCCAGGCCTCTGAGCACTCCATACTAATTGCTTGAAGAAGGGTTGTGCCATGGGTGGTACCTGAACCTGTCCAAATTGTCGCATGGCATGATCTTAGTAGAAGGGTCATACTATGTAATCATGTCTTCCTAGAAAAAAAATATCCATCTATAATCTTCTCAACTGATGTGTCTCATTTTAGCACTATAATATATAAGTTGGTATGGTCTCCATAGGATCTCCCCCTCATCTAGTCAATCGAATTTGACCCTCCAAAAATGCAAATCTCTATACTCCCATAACCACATAAGAGGGTAACTAAATGTGTGAGGGTATCCTAAGGCTAATGCACATTGAAACCCTATCAGCCTAGTACATGTGATATGGTCTAGGCACCACACCTACACTAGTGTATAAAGTATGTGCAGGATCATGATGGGCCAAAAAGTGGCGATATGTAAGTGATATGATGGCCTATGTGGCTAATGATTATTTTTAGCCAAAATTAATGAAATGAAAAAGATTTTTAAAGGAGATTCTTAACTTTCCACCAATATAAATTATGCTTTACTTTGAATTTAATAAATAATTATTATTCATTTTGTATTTGAATTACAACTAAAGTCCTGATTGATAGGCTGATTGAAAAAATCTATAGTTTTCAAATGGTATCACATTTTTTGAATCTGAAACATATGTCACATTCTATGCTTCACATACTATAGGATTAAAAAATAAATTGAATTTCATGAAGTTTTGACCAAATTAAGGTGGTTAGACATACTAGGTTTTATATTTTTTTAAAGTTGTAATAAGAAATTCATAATTAATTATTTACTTGGAAAAAAATTAAAAAAATATGCATCACATCGAGACATGAGTCTTCTACTTATATCTAAAATATTATAAAAAAAATTATCATTTTATTGTGGTTAAGGTGGTCAGACAGACACCTACTTCTTATTTTTTCCCTGAAATTTAAGTACTACTGCATTGAAATTTCAAATTTTCACCAAATAGATTTTTTTAAAAATAAACCTAGTATTTTAGAAACTACATTCAATTTTCTATAGATTCTATTGTTACATATTTTTGAAATAATATAGATAACTTATTCAAATTTTTGTGTCAAGTTGCCTAACTCTAATTTTCTGAATTTTCATCACCACTTAAGGGCTTGTTTTTTCCATGATGATCTTCCACATACCCTATAGTGCACCATACTATTAGCCCCAGGCATATGTGGTCCTTTTCCTTACCATCCATTAAATCATATGAACTAGTCCTCCCTTTAGATGTCCTCCCCAACCATCAAGTATGAGTATTAGTGCCACAATAAACATCATAATATGTGCCACAAGTCAAGCTCACTAATATAGCAGCCATGATAGATCGATCCATGGCCCTGGATGATGTCATCATGAATCAAACATCCAAGACAGTACTATATATCATATTTCATCTCGCAAAATGATCGATCGCCTACAAAACATACCCTCTCATCCTGAATCAGAACTCAAAGAATGTGATGGACATCCTCTAAAGTGATTGTCATCTCACTTGTCGAGAGATTAAATGTACATGTATTTGCATCCCACCGCTTTGCTAAGGCCATCAACATAGCATCATGGTACCTCATAAAGGGCATGACATACAACTAATAGAATTGGGTCTTCTGTAATATCTATGTATCCTCAACTAAAAGTGTTAGGGCTAACTCTCATAAGTGAAAAAACTGTCGGCCACTAAGACGTTGTGACCTTGAGACTTATCTAACAAAAAGGTAAAAATATGTCCTATAATCATTCTGAACTCTAAAATCTATACATAAACAATTAAAAAGTGTGATGAATTTGTTCTAGTGCACTTTCGTAAAGTTCCTAGACACTTTATTTCTCTTTTAGGACACTTCGCGAAGAAACAAGACACTTTGCGAAAAAGTGGGACATTTCGTGACAAAAGGGGACACTTTGCAACAAAAAGGGACACTTTGCGAAAAAAGGGAGATACTTTGCAAAATTTTCTTCCAAGGTATCAAACCAACCTAGAAATACATTAAAAACATAAAATAAATGCATAAGGACAAAGCTAAGATAGAAAAAACATCACTTGATATTGTAGCTCACCGTGAGCTACCTCATCTCACATGACATCCAATCTCAAGAGCTCGTACTCTCATCAGTTTGGCATCTTCAATCACTCTTCACTAAATTCAAGCTACAAAAAGATAAAAGATAAAATATAAGTAGAAATTATTTCACTTTTTTACTCTTATATATGCTAAAAATTAGGGTTTTTACTTTATTAGGGTTTAAAAGTGTCTTTCATTCAAATTCACATAATAAGAGCTAGAGAGCTCCATTTTTTATGTCGTTTGTTGCATTGGAATCATGATTCTACTCCTATACTCATTAAATGTCTATAATTATGTGGCATTGTATTTATAAATACCCTATGATAAGACTTATACAACTTGGTGCATTTAGATTGCTACCTTCATTGCACCTTCTTAAAGTAAGAACAATCAAAGGGGGCATACATCTACCCTCGAATTTGGTTTCTAGAAGAAGTTAGATAAGAATATTTTTTGGATGATTAATGAATTTGTGTTGTAGGATGCAATTCCTAACATTTTGGTTTTGTAAATAGCTACAATGGGGGCTTCATTCTCCCGTGTTATGAATAAATCCATATGAGTTTTCTTTTATGAAATGAAGTGTATTATTCAGAGTCCTTTAGCTTACATATGCATGTAGAGTCATATGGGCACTAAAGTGGGGGCTAAATGTGGCAATGGAAATTATACTCCCTTCTTGGGGATAGTACAATCCCTTGACTAATTTGGACCTATTTTGGTACCCTTGCATTAAATGCCCTTTAATTCATCATTAATAGGCCCCTAAGACCCATTATTTTGGATCTCAAGGCTTGTTTCAACTAAAAAACTGACAAAATCATCAAAAGCGTAAAACAATTTAACAACCCACACTAAAAATCTAGGGTGGGACTCATACTCCACCTTGAATGTATGAGTCCCCCTAGGTGGGACCCATATGCCAAGGCTGGCACATGAGTCCCATTTGGCACTTTTTGAGGGTTTGAGTGGGAACATCAACTTTTTATTTCAAATTTTTGGTTGATGTTAGCTCTTCAGATATGAATAATAGTAAATTAGGTGTAAATTCCTATATAAGAAAGCTTCTAAGTTATTATTTCACCTAAGCAAGTATTTTTAGAGCAATTTTAAGATCTGAGCATTCAAAAGTCTTCAAGTTCATTATTTCACAAGAGAATTCAAGTTTCAAAAACAAGTAGGGTTGAAGTCATAGAGTAGCATTAGAGTGTTTTTCTAGCTCTTCAAGCTCAATTTTTTCCAAGATTTAGTATAGTCAAGGGTTAATCATGGTTGTCTATATTGAATCATGATGGATTCTAGGTTGGGGAGATGCAACTAGCGATCAACCAAAGCCTAATGACTTGTTTCCTGAGTGATTCAATCCTCCATTTTCACTCTAATTTCAGCCTAAGGGAGGTACATTCATCTTCATTACTTATTAGAGTGATTTGATATCTCTCTAACTGATTCATTACATTCAAGCTTCATTTATGCATCTCATCCTTACACATTAGAATTGGGTTGCATTGCATTTCTCATTTCATAATCTTAGAAGCACTTAAAGTTAGGGTTTATGTTCATATTTTCATGCAAGTTTCATTATTTCTGTCAAGCATTAGGGGTATGTGCAGGATCATCACGAAAAAAATAGGCCCTTAAGTGGTGATGAAAATTTAGAAAATCAGATTTTGGCAACTTGATGTAAAAATTCGAATAAGTTATCTATATTATTTCAAAAATATGTAAGAATAGAATTTGTAGCAAATTGAATGTAGTTTCTAAACTACTAGGTTTTTTTTTTTTTTTTTAAATCTATTTGGTGAAAATTTGAAAATTGAATGCAGTAGTACTTAAATTTCAGGGAAAAAATAAGAAGTAGCTATTTGTCTAACTACCCTAGCCACAATAAAATGATTAAATTTTGTAAGATTTTAGATATAAGTAGAGGACTCATGTCTCGATGTGATGCATATTTTTTCCAAGTAAATAATTAATTAGGAATTTTTTATTACAACTTTTAAAAATATAAAAACTTGTATGTCTGACCACCTTAACTTGGTCAAAAATTAATGAAATTCATTTTTTTTAATCCTATAGTATGTGAAGCATAGAAGGTGACGCATGTTTCAAATTAAAAAAAATGATGCCATTTTGAAAACTATAGATGTTTTTCAATCAGCCTATCAATCAATACATTAGTCTTAATTCAACTAGAAAATGGATATTAATTATTTACTAAATTCAAAGTAAAGAATAATTTATATTGGTGGAAAGATGAGAATCTCCTTTAAAAACCGTTTTCATTTCATCAATTTTGGGTTAAAAAAATCATTAGCCACATTGGCCATCATATCACTTACATATCACCACTTTTTGGCCCATCATGATCCTCCACATACCCTTAGAAGAAAAAAGAAAAAAAAAACAAGATTGATTGGTGTAAGAGGGGTTTGGATGGAAGACACACACTCCCATGCTCCAGGTCTCACCTCAGCAAATCCCTGTTGTGGCTTCTTTCACCACCCAACCTCTAGGCTCTGACACATCTTCATACACCCCTGGTTCTTGGCCATCCCCTCTTCCAACCTTTGTCAAACTAAACCACTCAATTCTTGCTACTTGTCTATTGTCCTCAAAGAACCTACAATCTTTTCCTTGGATTCTTGATCCTTATACCATCCTTCACAACTTTTCAAAGTCTTTTCACCTTGACTGGCCGTACATAGGACTGTTCTTCCCTTTTTGGCATTCTTTAGGGTTTTTTTTCCACTTTCTATCCACCCGGTAGGTCTGTCAGCACATTTCTTTGATCTCCCGACTGTTGGAGCCTCTTCCTCATGTCTAGACCTCTGTGGGGTCTTCCTCCACACTCCTACCATGGGGTTTACCCTGGAGGAACTCACCCTGCAAGTAAAGTGCTTTTTAGCACTGGTAAAATGACTGTCCTAGTCGGGCACTGTCAAACCTGCCTAGGAGCAGTCCTTAGCCAATTTCCTTGCATTCCTACCTACCACTACACCTATCCTAACTATGTACAGGGAGCCTAGCTCCATTCCCCAAGTTGCCATACACTAGGTACGGTGGGAAGTGGGTCTAGGACTCCATTATGTCCAAATTACCAGTTAGGACACAGAATTAACAAGAAAACCAAAACACCTATCTATAAAGACACCTGCAATTTACAATTTCACTCTACAAACAAAAACACCATGCCATAAAGCAATGATCTAATAATATCTAAAGCATAATGCAGGCCTATTCATTCTTGATCAAGCAAATATACAAGAAAACATAGAAAATGCAATTAACTTCCCAAACTGTCCTCCATTAACTTCTTTTTCAAATTTTCAAACAAAAAAACATTCACAAGCCTTCTAACCTTTGCACAATGGTCGAGGCCATGCCTAAATACCTTCTCATAATAGTTATGGTTGAGGCTTTTCTCTCCCAAGCCAATTAGGCATTACAAATGCTTATGTTAGAAAAAGTCACAAACGACTAACATTTTGTGTTACACCTCACACTTAATCATTCCACATAGATAACCACCACTATTGACAACTCCTAATTAACATTATGCTAAATCTAACACCTAGAGCAATGGTCCACATGACCTTAATTGAAAAAACACAAAATTGCCAAAAATTGCCTATTTCCTAGTCATTTGTCAAGGTGCTCCTGCACCATTGATACACTAAAAGTGACATATGAGTCCCACTAGAGGAATTTTTATAAATATTTGTAGTTTAGACATCCTTTTTCTAGAAACCAGTTCCTACCCAAAAACCCTGATTTGAAACTTGTACTAACGTACTTATTTTCGTTGGGGCATCCGAAAAATCTGAATTTTTTTTAATTTCGATGTTAGCGGCATCATTCTTTGAACCAATACAACGAGTACATTGCTTCAAAGAGGGGGAAAATATAGACATGCAAAAATAACAATCATGCATCATACAAATTAAAATTCATTTCTTCTATTAATCAATTAAAATATTTATTGATTAATTTCCTAAGGTTCATTAAATAAATCAAATTATTTAATCCTTATGTTCTTCTCATTTGATTTAATAAATCAAACTGATTTAATCAAATGTCAAATCCCTAAAATCCCCTAAGTTAATTAATCTACATCAATTAACTTCTAATCATAATTACCATTCTCTAGCTTTTGACTCAACTAGTGTCAAATCCAAACTCTTAACTAACCCACCCACTTGCACCAATAAATCATTTATTTGATTTATTATTTCCTCTAATTACATTCAAAATGGAATCAAAATGGAATATTCTTCCAATTTGAATCTTCCCCCCAAAAGGGACTTGTCCCTTCCAACAAGGTTTTAAATGCTATTTGCACAAGTCAAACATGGCATTTATTGCACCTTTCATCCCCCCTAAACATGTCAAGTCATTCAAATTTCAAATTTGAAATTGGCACATTGGCCAAGACTTGCACATTCCTCACCCTCTCACACTTTGACAAGTGGCATCTTGTCATTGGCTCATGAATGATCCCACATTCATCCAAATCTATCACTCTTCCTAATCTTGAATCTATAAAATGCAAAGTATTTCAACACAAATCATCCACAACACAACTCATTCTCATTTCAAGGTTATTCTCTTTACTTGAGAATCAATCTTGCTCATCACAACACCATTTGCTTAGCAACAACACACTTCATGCAAGGTTACTCTCTTCATTTGAGAATCAATCTTGCTCTTCATCATCTACAATCTACACACATTTTGAAGGCATCTACACTATAGGCAACTTGAGTTCAAGCATCTCATTATCTATCTCATCATTTGGCAATCTTGCTTATCAAGGATTGGGAAAGGGCATCCTTTCTACATCATAAGGAGCACCAATCCAATATGGGATAGATTTGTATTTAGATTTTATATGGTTCCTTTGGTTTTGTTGTTTAAATGTCTCATGTAGCTTATTTAACTTGATGCAATATCTCATAAGGATGTGTATTTCTGTTATATGGTTTTTATCATGTTGACTAACCAATATGTAGATTTTAGCATCCACAAAACTGAGATGCCCAAACTGGCGTATGAGTCCCATAGTGCCAAAATTTTAAGATTTTTAGCATTTCAGGCCTTCATTCAGTTTTCTTTAGATTTCCAAGTGTATACATCTCCTCTTACACCTTTTTGTTTGGATTTACATGCATTTTTAGGTCATTTAGTGAAATATTGCATTGCACTAGGTTTAAATATTAGGTTTTGGATTTCATTTATCTTGCCAAGCCCTAGATTGGTGGTGAACCCCCCATTAATTTACAATCAGACCCTAGGATAGATCTATTACAAGATATCTTTCCCCTTTGCATACTTTAGATTGAGATCTTTAGGGTTTCCCTTCAATGAAATAATTGTGAAGTGGGTTTTCTCTATGTCCTAAACCATACGAAAGCATAATCCTATTTTTCATTGTTTCCTTTCCCTTGAATTATTTTTTCATCACATCCTTACCTAAGTGAATAAACCCACTAAACTTACAAGAACAAAGAATCCTATACTAACCTTGATACATCAACACTTAGGATATTTGACTACGATTTACCAAAACATCTGAAACACATATGGATGAACCCATACACTTGTTTGAACATATTCCCATGTATGCATAAAAATATATATCACTCTAGAGGAGTAAAGAGTAATTAAGAGAGCATCTGAGACACTTAAATCTATTATTCTACAATCCAGAGAGCTAAAATCTTGTTGTAGAAGTGTTTATGACATGAAATTATGGGAATAACCTCTTTGCTAGCTACCAAAATTTACATCAAAATTGCATAACCATAACATGCAATGTGGTAGACTGTAGACTGGAATATAGAAACACAGACATAGGAAAATATGCACTCTATGCCTTTACAAAATTTCCCAATTGCACAAGTATTAACCCTGACTCAATTGTCATTGATATAACTCCTTGAACATATAGAAATCATTCAATGTGACTTTAATTGTCAACCAGAACATGAACCAATGTGTTACAATATTTTAATCATATACATATCACTCTTTGAGACTATCATACTGTTATAAATGCATTTGCTAGATCTTCTAGACTGACTTGCCTCAAACATTGGCCAAACCTATGTCTTCATCCATGTCAAACCATCTCTCCCAAATGGTGATCTCACACCATCAATCAATTACTATACAAATATGACATTGCCATTAAGTTGACATCAATAAGGATAATACATATTGCCAAACATTAAGTTTAAATCAATGCCAACACATTTCCAACAATCTCCCCCTCTATCATTGATGGAAACACATATTTATTGAAAAGTATTCTCTTCCCCTTTATATTTAATCACTCCCACTTTGACATCAAGGAAAAAAGGCATAAAGTCTCTTTCTTATGACAACCCCCAAAAAAATTAATTATGCATGTACTCCCCCTGACTATATGATTCCTACCAAAACTCTACCACTAAGATGGAGATGCCCCAAAACTGATGCTATGTGCAAAATATTTTTAGCAAAAATACAAAATGATACTACAATCCTCCATAATAATATACAAAGAAAAAATTGTCGTATCTAGACCTCTGTAACTTCCTTAAAAGTTGGAATGTTCTTATAAATTACCTTAAGGTGCACTAGAGTTGCATCCTACTTTTCTTTTGCTAATGTAAGAATGTGATTTTAGAATTTAAATTATATGATTAGATCCTTAGTTTCATCCATAATATTGAGAGCTCCCTTCATTTCCTAATCAATATTCTCTACTTTAGTCAGTAACTTGGATAATGATACAAGCCTCACATTCATTTCTTCTCTTAAGACATTGAATTGTTTCTTTATCTAGTCTCTCTAGTCCAGAAGAAATGACAACTTCAAATGAATATTTTCTATTTATGCTCTAGTGGATCTACCCTTATCTTTTGAAAAATCATATATTCTAACCATTTTGGTGATCTATGACTGAATAGAGTCAATCTAATCCTTGATGCTTTTAGTGGAATTAGGCCATTTCAAAAAAAAATGATGAAGTGAAGTGACTTCACCAACACAAACCTTAAACATCTTTCAGTTTTCTTACAATTTAAATTGTGTGTACTAGAACACCAGTCATATGCTTCATCGATTCTCTTATTAGTTATCTTCCTCAAGGACTCTTTCTCTACGTTTTTCTCAATGTGTGAAGAATGATCCTTAAAAGAATCCATCAAATACTTCAATTTTTATTTTGGAGGCAAGGAAGAATCTATGTTTATGTCTATTAAACCTTCTTAAATTACCTTTACATTATCATCTAATATTTCAATCTTCTTCAAATGCTCTTAAAAAATCTCTTTCCTTGTTGAAGCATGCAAGATATCAGCAAGTTGTAACTTATGAAGGGGTGAAATATTTGATAATTCAACTTGCCCCTCATGAGTAGGAATATATAGAAGTTGTGGTGTCACCATATGTTGAAACTGCATCTACAAGGTCAATAGGTCCTTAAAGGAATCAAAAGATGAAGAATATTAAGGTCTATATTCATATAAGAATATTGCTTCTCAATTGTCTTCTCTATAACATCCTGAACTTTCTTAGGATTATCCTCTTTCTTTAGCCCATAATTATCCTTCTCATTCTCCTCTTCTTTCTCTTTTTCCATTTCTATCTCCATAAAGGAGACTTCATGTTCATCATGCATACGGAAGTCATCTTCTCCTTCTTACTATTCAAAGAGTCCTTTTACACCTTACTGAATGAATATATCTTACACATTTGTATTATCCAGAGGAGGCATATTTTCTTTTTCCTATTCATCAGTGTCATGCATTATTTAAGGCCCCTGTGTATCCAATTCACTTTATATTTCATCAATTATTTTCTTTGTGGCATCTTTAGTTTCACTCTGAATCTTTCTTTTGATATCCTCATCCATGCTTATTAGACGATCTATTCTTCTATTGGTGTGGAGCTTGCTAGCATGTCTCCAAACTATCTTCTCTTTTTCTTCCCAAGAAATAGAGATCCCAACCTTATCAATTCCTTACAATTTTAGCTCTTCATCAACCTTGATGGCATCTTCTCTTCTCTGTCTTAAAGCCTTAGGTATTCTATCTAGAGTTTTATCAACAATGTCACTAAAGGGAATGGTCTGCTTCAACATATATTCAATGACTTATTTTTTAATTTTCTTCTTGTCCTCCAAAGGAACATCTAGATGTAGGTACAATGTATCATTCAATGAACCATATTTAACAATTCCATTAAAGATTGCACCAAAATCCAAAGGGCTATGTTTGATCGGATGAGTATTCTCAATCTTCTCAATAATCTCCTTTCCTTTTTTTTTCTACAAGTACATTTATTCTTCATCTCCTTTTCTTATTATTTTCTCTCATATCCTCAAAACAAAATATTTTACTTCTCCTCCATCATCCTCTTCATCATCAACTACATTTACCAGATTAATATTTTCCCTTCTTACCTACTACTTAGGTCTTGCCTTCTTCCACTATATTTTCCTTGGTCCCTTAGTAGGAACCCTCATTCTACTAGGAGGTGTTTGAGTAGGCTTAAAATATTTATGAGTAGTAGTGAAAGAAGTAAACCTAATTATCCTTCTTGGTCTTTATGGAATTTGTGGAGTGGTGACAAAAGCTTGTGGCACAATTATAAGACCCTCAAGAGTTCCAAAAATATTTTCCAACTTTGTCTTCATCTTCTCCATATTTTCCATTACATTCTTCTTCATTATCTTGTTGTTTATCTTATCATATGTGCCAAATATTTCAATAGTGGGATCCCTAGGTTTGCTAAACAGAATGTCATCATATGCAATCTAGACAAGTTTGGAGACCTCACAAGGTAACTTTGTTATCCATGAAGTTCTTGGTTGAACTACCTCGATGTGGAAATTTTCCTTATCCACCATTAAAGTGATATCATTCTTATATCTCTCTACAACATGTGAGAGTGTCCTATCCATCATTTTCATTTCATTTTGGAATGTCTTAAAGAAACCACAAAAAAATGTATCACATTGTTTGATATCTATAAAATTATGCATGTGGTACCTAATATGATGTGCAATAGGAATATCCTTTCTCCATACCATATTCTTCAAACCAGAAAATTTCTTCATGAAATAGAACATAAGACAAATAATCAATCACATACCAAAAATTGTAGAGTGAATCATTGGTCCTCTTAAAATTCTCCAACAACTCCTTCTACATGAGCTCACAAATATCATAGTCCTTTCCTTCCCTCACAATATGATGAGCAATGTAGATGGTGGTGGTGGTGGTAGAACCTTCCCTATTTGTTTAAAAAACCTTGTATGTGATTCCCATCATGGCATATCGTACCCCTAGATCAAAGATGCCATCCACAGTTAGGGTTCTTTTTCTGAAGCTTCCTCCTATAAGCTTCATAACCTCTTCATTGTTCATGGCCTTCAATATTGGCATAGGTTCGATGGAGCACAACCCAGTTACAACCCTAATGGATTCCTTTGTGATTAGGTAGGGTTGATCAATCCAAAATATATATTCATTTATCTAGCTCAAGATGATTCCAACCCTTTCATATTTATATCAAAAGTTAGGGAAACCCTTCCACACATCTAAATGTTTTGCCTCTACATTTTCATACTCTAGTGTGAGCTAAAAAAAATCACATAATAGATGATTGCTTCTAAACTCTTCCAAATTTACATGATTATACTCATTCAACTATGAGTGAATATAAATGAAGACATTTTAAAAGTGAAGCCCATTGATCAAAATGTGAGAAACCACTCCATCCTTATCAATCACAGTAAATTTGTATGCATGTTTCTTGAATTTTGGCCTTGGATTCTCAACAACATCAATAACTATTAGCATAGCAATGATAATACCTCTAGAACTAGGGGTTTCCAAGCTAAACTAATAAATACCTATAAGTACTACTAATAGGGATTGCACACAATTTACTAAAAACCTTCATCACTTCTTTAGCTCTTGCACACATTGATATTGTTCAAATGAGATCAAATTTGATCAAGTAGGGATAAAATAATCTTCACACCTACCCTAGTTCCTCTACATTAAATGCATTTTATTTCTGACACAAGAAGCTTTTTCATTATTTTATGATATCACCAAGATCCATGATCATTCAACAATCTTTTGCAGAGAGTGTATTTTCTCCTGAACCTTGAGAAAATGTTATGATATCACTGGCCAAACATATCAAAGTCACCATTAACTAATATCTTGTAGACTTCAAGATCTTATGCATTATAAGGGTTTGATAATATTTTCAATTTCAACCCCCATAGATAATTATTTCTTCTATTTACTGGAGGATCCATCTACACAAGGTAGAGGTACAAATTCATTATTTACTTCACTCTCTTTCTTATTTTACCATATCTTGTGCATTTATTTCTTTTCATGATTAGTGTCATTCTTATTTTGAGGATAAATATCTCTTACATTCTTTCCCTTGTAGAGCCTTGCAATGTGTCTTGGTTTATTGTCGTTGTAGCGGGTGGTACTAGGTTGTGGAGCATAGTTACTTCTTTTCACATTAGATCTGCAATCAACAACCCTATGACCAATTTTTTTGCATGTGTAATAGTATTCAAGGATTGAGAATTAATAACATTATTATTATTCAAAAAAATACTCTTCATCACTTTACTTCTGAAATCATTAGCCTTATGGCCAATGTTATTGGAAGCATACCACTGAACTTGAAATTGTTCAAAATTCATATGATTGTATCTTGGAGGAATAAATGAATTATAACTGATCTTGCCTCTATATTCAACAAACTATGTGAAAAATTATTGTAAGAATAGAAATAACCTTGAAAAGATTAATTGAACCTGGTAGGGGCATGCTATCCAGGTTGTGGAGGACCTCTAAATCATTTTTCTTTGGATAAGAATGAATCCACCTTATTTATTTCTACCTTGATTTGTTTGTGTATCTTTGGAGGATGTCTTCTTAGGTTCTTGAGTGTGAAATTTTTCATCCATTGTTTTACAATTTTCTTCTTTTTTGAAGTTACCATACAAGTAACTTGCAGATGCACTGGTTATAGGAAATTTCACTATTTCAAAACCAAGACCAAATTTTTCTTTTGATGAACTTTGAGAGTTAATCAATTGATCAAGAATTATAGAACCTCCTTTTAGTTTTAGTCCCTTATCAATTTTCTGTTTTTCTATTTGTAGCTCTTCTCTCATAGTGGCAATCTCTTCCTCAAGCTTTGAACATTTAACTACTTTATCATTGAGCTTTCTATTCAAGAAATCCTCAATCCACTTCCCTTCTTTAATTTTAACTTTCAAATTATAGATCAAATCTTCTACTTCATTGATTTTAGTCTCACATCCTTTACCTCCTTCCATTTGAGCTTTGATTTTTCTAATTTCTTCTTTTGATTCTCTAGCTTGTGCCTTCAATTTGATAATTTTCTGAGTGTCTCCTTTGATTTTTCAAGCATGCACTCATAATTTAGATTTAATGATCTTGGTTCATCTAGATCTTAAAGAGAAGACCAAAGTTATCCTTCAAAATTTACTTCACATTCTTCTGGACTAATGTCTCAACCTTCAAGTTCTATTGACTATAGATCGAACTCTAGAGAAAATATATCTTTTTCATTGCTTCATATCCCATGTGTTCAAGTGGAAGATATTCCTTAGCTATTAGGATTTTTAAAGGAACTTGGCTCTTATACCAATAATTCAATGCACCAAAATTCTAAGAGGGGGGTGAGTCAGCATATACTAAAGCTTAAACAACTCCATTTATAGATCAAACATCAAATCACAATAATTGAAAGAAGAAAAGAAATGAAAACATGCATCACACAAGGACACCAAGATTTTTATGTTGAAAAAGCAATGATGGAAAAACCACAATGAGAGTTAAATCATAATATATGAAGCCCACTACTTTAAAAAATTACAGTATTGTTTAAGGCCCACTACCTATGGACTTGCAAGATAGGGTTCACAATATTAGGGCAAGATACAAGGACCTGCTAAAGAGGCTCACTACCTAATAGAAAGATACATAAAAATTACAATGAAAACATAAACACGAATTTCTATAAAAGAAGAATCTAACATATGTTGATGTTGCAGTCTCTTTTTCACACAATTACTCCATCATACTAACTTCAAACACTTCATATTTAACATACTATATACTATCTCTCCTATCAATTCACAAATGATATTGTTCTTCTATAAATACCCTCTGCGGCAACTCAAAACACCAATTAGGTCGGCTCTAAGATGACCTATTTAATGAAACATGTAATGCTACATAGGCTGGCTTCACACATATGCACCATGAAGAGATATGATTTGTAGATAAAATCAAGGGATAACTGGGCCAAAAAACATCACAATACATTATTCAAAGAAAAATTAATTAATCTAGATCAACCATAATGAAGGAAACAAAATTGTCAACCCAAACAACATCAACACCACCAAAATTGCCAACATTTTATCTTTACACCACCAGGGAGAAACCGAAAACATCATGCAGAACAATATGTGAACAATATAATTTATCTATAACATCGGGTGCTGCCACAATAGTGGTTTAAAAATTCTAAGAGGAACTAATTTTTGCTAAAATCACATATTTTTAGAAAATATAATGATTTAAGCCTTTAAAAGTTCCATTTTAAGGATTCCAATTAAAGAGGGTTCGATCAAACCACCTTAGATCAAACCCCCTTGGATAGAACCTCACTATTTTTAAACCATACCTATAAATGAGTCTCCTTTACACCTATCAAAATGTTCATAAAAAATCACATTTGATTTACTGTTGGTGGATCAAATGAATTCATTTAAAATTGATTTGAAATGATTATGGTAGTCCGTAGAATGAGCTATCCAATGAATATAATTTTAATATGTTTTGGTTTGATTATGTATTTGTTTTTTTAGTTTTATTAAACATAGGTTTTTCATTGAAAATGAAGGTCTTTGTTTTGCACATGTGGAAAAATAGCAGATTATCAAAAAAAAAGTTGATAAATATGAGTGCACTAGATATTGTAGTCCTTGATCCAACCAAAATAAATAAATTGAATTTCAATATATACAAAAAAGCGTTGCGCATTATACGGTCGCACTATGTTTGAATTGTAATTGGTTTGATTTCAAAACTTGATTAAAGAAAAAATATTCAATTAAAAACCACCTAACTAAGTGGAAACACTAGATATCAGAGTTACAAATCTAAATTCGAAAGAATTAGAATTTTATCCTTCATGGAGAAAAAGTTATGTGTTATATGGTGTGCATCACTTTTTTAAAATGTTGTTTGATGAAAAAAACCAATTTTCATGGGAGATGGAAAAATAAGTGCAATATAATTCCAAAAATTTTGAAACAAATATTTTTAGAATCTACAGATAAAATTTGACGAGACTCTAGTTTGCATCATCTTCAAATTCCTCACGGTTTAGCCGCTATAAGTTCCCGAATGTGAATAATTAGTTAAAAATAATAATTTCAGTGTTCAGTTTGGCCAAAAATTGTAAACCACTATTATGGGATCACCCCATCCTTATAAGCTTCTCTTGAAGTATCGGATCATCATATGCTAGCACAGGTGAAGAAACCCACTCAACATATGAGAATAGAGTATCTCAAACTAACTATGGCACATCAACACTTAGGATATTATACTATGATTCTCCAAAACATTTGAAACACATATGGACGAAACCATAGACTTCTCTCATTATATTCCAAAGTCTACACAACCATATCTATCACTCTAGGGGAATAACTGAGATACTTTTATTTTGCAATTCGGTGAACTATTACATCTAACTCCTACTACAAGAGTGTTTATGATATGAAATTGTGTGAATAACTTCTTTGTTAGATGAAAAACTTAAATTAAGTATTGCACAACTAAAACATGCAATGTGGTATAATGAAAACTAAAATACAGAGTCACTAACTTAGGAAAATATGTAGTCTATGCCTTAGACAACTTTTTCCAATTGCACAGGTATGAACCCAAACTCAATTGCCATTCATCTAACTCCTTAAACATGTAGAAATCATTCAATGTGACTTTACTTACCGACCAAATTATGAACTAATGTGTTACAACCTTAATCATATACATATAATAATTTTGGACTATCATATTGCTATGAATACATCTGGTAGGTCTTCTCAACTAGCTTGCCTCAAGCATTGCTTGAACCTAAGTCTTCATCCACATCAAACCATCTCTCCCAAATACTGGTCTCACACCATCAATCTATTATTATAAAAATATTACATTGTAATTAAGTTGAAGTCAACAAGGACAACACATATTGCCAACATATTGAAGTCCTATCTCTATCTAACAACTTTGAAATGTGTTATAAAATTGTATGGATTCTACTCATGTTTATTACTCTTTTTCTTTTCTTTCAAAGGATTCCTATTTAAAAATTTAAATTCTACATATATTTTTTAGACCCCTTTAAATAGGAACAAAGGCTTCCACATGTGAATTGGGAATTTTTCCTGTATCCCTCATGACATTAGAGGTCTCATATTCCTATGGATTTGTCGTAAATGCAATACTATTTATGCATAATAAAATATCAAGTCCATGGAAGGTGAGAATGTGTAGAAAATTATCATACAAATTTATATTTCTTCTAGAGGTGTTTGTTACTATGAACATCTAGAAGGCTTGGAATTCCATCAAGCCATACCTTCTATGCAATAGCAATGACTTCCATAATGGTTTTTCTATTAACCAATAGTATATTTGGTGGTTCCCAATTTTCTCATATCAAAACTATCCTCTTGTCATGGTCCCTTGTGTCCATGCTTTCAAGATCTATGAGTTGAGAGTAAAATGGTTTAAAATATTTTCAATAGTGATATAAATAATTTATTTTTTCAACATAAGGCTAAGGTAAAAATATTATTTCCAAATAGGATAGTGAGAGTTACCAAATTATCATTGATGTTATTCCTCCACACATTATTCACAAAATTAGACTTAGAAAATTTAATCCATGGTGCACAAATTAGAAATGGTATCCCGATACAACATTTTGTAATTATATATCTCATAATGAATATTTATTGATTCGCCTCTGTTGGTGTGAAAATGTTATTTTATGTAACTAGTCCATTAGTATGCCATATTCACATATTAATATCTATTAGGTCCTAGGAATATTTCTATAATCCTTAGTTTTCATGTTTAGATCTTCTATTATCTTATGCAATTTAATTTTTGAGTCCTAGTTAATTTAATATTTGTTGAGTTATTTATCTCATGTTATAGGATTAATACAATTTGCATGGTGTTGTCTAATCTCATCTCACACCTTACCTTTATAAGAAAGACTCCTCTTTCATATTGTAATAAATCAACATAATATATATGATATTGTATTTATATTTAGTGGAATAACCTATTTTGTTGTTTCTTCTCTCTTATGTGTGTGGAGCTTATTTGGTGTTGTAAATTAATCATCACAGTTGCAGCCTAGTTATTCACTTCAACATGGTATCAAAGTTTGAGTGATTCCAACTTGGTATTAGAGCATTGAATCTAGCAATCCCCTTCCTCTCTTAGATAGTTTCTACCATCAAGTTTTCTATTATAATTTTAGATTCTTGTACGATCTTAGGAATTCCTATATGATCTTCTCTTGCATTTTAATACGATCTAGAGAATCAAAAATGATTTACAAATATTTCTTGATCCTATATTACATGTATGTGTTTTTTGGTCAGATCTAGTGATTGCATCTCTTTTGGTTGTAGAGGTAGTATTTATGGCTATCCCATTGCATCCAAGAGGCTCGGGAAATTTATATTTATCTTTTTCTTCCACTCAAATTAGCAATCATTTGTAATATTAGCAAAGAAGGGTTTGAAGCTTATATGTCATGAACAATTTTTTACTAGAGCATTTTTGGCCAAAATGAGACCTACCATTGCATATAGTAGGTTGATTCGATGATTTTTTGTATTAAATTTTCCCATGTTCACCATCAAGTATTTTTGAGGACTTTTTTTTTTTCTAAAAGTATCATACGACTGACTACTTGCATCAATCTATATGACTATGTAAAAAAAATAAAATTAAAAAAGGTTTTCTTTAATATATTTAAAAGAAAACTTATTATGAAATTTTTTATAAATATTTTAAAGAATAAAAAAATGTTTTTGATTAAGTAAGTAAGGATTTTTAAAGGTCCCTAAACCTTTTACAATGAGAATATTTAGCAATAAGCACAAAAAGAGAAAGATCAACAACAAGAAGTTGTTCTCATTTCCAATAGAAAAAAGGAAGAATAAGTAATGGCACTTGTAGAATAGGTAAGAAAGCAACACACAAAGTAGAACAATAAAATACTAGTAGCTAAGAGGAGCCACCAGAAACAAACAAATCTAAAGCATCAAAAAGGTATAACTCTAGCACTGGAGCTAGGAACCATCAACTTTGTTAAACAAAACAATGACCTTGTTAGACTTCTTCTTTCGATTCACAACATTCCACACTCAACAAGAAATAGGATTAGAGATAGTTAGATCAGAAGGGGAAAAATCCCCTTCGAAATAGGAAACAAGTGGAGCAAAAGAAGCATTAGGTGAAGCATCCACATTCAAGAATGAAGTAGTAGACTTTGAAGTTAAACCATCTTTTTTCAGTGTTGGAGAAGCATGTGCCTCTGGTTAGACAGCATAGACAACAGAAGGAGCAGCCATATCGAAAAATTGCCTATCGTAATCTATAGGAGGAGCAACACCATCAACAACAAGAATATTGTTTAGATTAGTAGTAGTAGGGGCCTGAAGGGAGGCAACACACTCAGAAATAGGAGTCGCCTTACCCAGAGACATCATAACAAAAGCCATAGGAATATTCAATCATGTAGAAGGAGATGGGGGACTAGAATCATTGCCATCAGAAGAGTCTACAATAGGGTACGCTGTTAAATTTTCACAGAGAGAATTCTTCCACCAGGTAGAGGATGAAATAGAATGGGAACCACAGGAACAATCACAAGCCAAGTGACCCATTGCAAAACAACATCTATAATGAAAAGGAATGCCTTCATAATCCACCAGTTGGGACCAAGACCATCCATTAAGCTAGAGCACTATCTCACCAGGTAAAGCCTTAGATAAATCTACCTCCACCAAAATCTAAGCAAAGGAGGTGTGAGTAAAATTCTTGGAAGCAATATCCACTTTCAAGAACCTACCCTAAAGCATTACATATTCCCTCATAAGTAGAGGGACACCTGAACTATAAGGGAAGATAAGGAAATCTTACCCAAACAAAAACTAAATAAATGGATTGTTTCTTTAAAAGGTTAAAGGAATGAACTCAAGGCCTCATGGATAGGGGATGAGATTCCCATTCCCATAAACCATGATCTAAAACTGACTATCTATCCTTAGTAGAATGGAACCCAACAACAAAGAAGCCTCTTGTAGAAAGATAAATCTGTATTGAGCCCTCTAGTAATAGAGACCAATGTAAGGACAACCATTTGTGCAAATCAAGGAGAGAAGGCCACCAGTAAAAAAATCTATAGATAAGGGCAGTATTATAGTAGAAATAAATGTGTTCAAAGACTTCCTTACCTAGGGAAATAACATGAACAACATCTACACACCGTAGAGGATGCACAAAAACCTCCCCAAACTTGTTGATCTTAACAACGTCAACAAATGAAATTAGTTTAGAAGCCTTAATAGGAACAAGGGTCACGACAATAGAAACCACATCCACCAGTATAGAGGAAATCATAGCATCAACCACATCCACGAAAGGGGGTTTATGGGAAAAACCTAAAGAAAATGTATTTGTCGAGAGGTCCACAACCAACTCATAGCCAGGTGGGGAAGACACTATCAAGCTGGAGCGACTAGGAACATTCAAAATTTTGGATGGGCGGGGAGAACGAGAGGCCATAATGAGCATCTTGTCTACTAAACAATAATAAGAATAAAAAAAAATTTGGGACCCTCCATTTTTATAATTTAAATTTTTAAAAACCTAATTTTTTAGTAATAATTTTTTTAAAAAACTTTTTTTAAATAGATTTTTAATGCTCACCAACACTAGTTGACCCACTCCTGGTTGCATGAATGACCAAAACCCAAACTAGGGGAGCTATTTTTTTTTATGCAATTTTAGCAAGATAAAAATAAACACCATAACTTTTGATCCATGGGTAATATTTTGGTGAAATAGATATTAATGGAAAACTATTTTTAAGCAGTATTTGATTGTGTAGGTATTTTATTATATTTTTATGTTGGAGCATTTTATATCCTATTTAAGTTAGATGTGCATTTTTCACACAGCAACTCATAATTTTTTCTAGTTCCTCCATTTTTTGTGATTCTTGCAATTTTGGAAAGGTCTTTCAAAATTATTTGAAGCTTCACATGCACTTTTTCCAAAATTGTCCTATAGTATAATTAATTTATATTTTTGTGTTTTAACACTTTGGTTAATTACTCGGATATTTTGGCACTTGAAATCCTTCATTTTGCATGGGATGGCTTCATTTGGGTTGATTTTATATGTACATCTAGAATTTTATCCTTTGTAGGTATTTTGAGAATATTTTTAAGAAATTTTATATGTATATGCAATGAGATAAAGTATCACACTATAGTACTTGATTTTGGGGATTTTACATATAAAGTTGTGTGATCTTTTATACTCACACTGTATCATAATGTGTTACAAGTTGTTGCGTTGTGCCTTAGTTATTTTCCATCACACCTCTGTCAAGTGAGTGTCTCTCCATGATAACAATGGTTCTAGGTGATTATTTCCTCATGCATGTGTGCCTTTTTTTTGCACACCATTTTTCAGTTGTAGGTATACTCTTATGCCCTTTCAAATTTTGGTTCTTCTCCTTCATATGCTACATGGTGATACATAGTTTTAGTGGATCATTTATGCCTCTCCCGAGATAAAATTATGGGTGTGTATCATATTGTTCATGCTAATGCTTCCTTTATTTTTCTTTGGAATGAGCAATGCATACAGTATTTATTTCTATAAACTATGTGGATGCAAAGGCTAGTTACCCATGCATTTCAGAGAGATAGAGAGTTTACTATATGGACACTCTTGCATTTGTACTTTTTGGAGGTAATCTTTCATCCTTAGTTGAATAGTGTTATTTAGAATATTGGCACATTTATTTTCAACTTGCAACTTACTCTTGCATTGGTTGAGTAGTTTCATTACGGCCACTCATGCAAATTTATATGTCATCTATATGTTTGATTAATAGATGGTATTTTCCTTTTTTGTCCATCTAATCATTGTTTCAGTAGTGTTATTGGTGGTACTCATGTAGATTGTTGTCTTCTTGATCTTCATCATCATCATATTTTTAGAGGAGGTTCTTAAATTTTAACACCATACTAGTAATCTTTTGACAGTTGTTTCCATCTTCTTTGTGCTTCAGTAATATTTTTCATGTTCATATTCTTTTCGGGACATTGTTTTGGAGGCTTCTTGATCCTTCATCTTGTATTTTTTTTTTTTTGGAGAGGAGTTTTCTCCAATAGGATCTTTTTATCATTTTTTTCATTTGTGAGAGATTGTTTGTTCATGGTTACCTCATCAAGACTTGTTTCTATGACATATATTTTGCATTTTTACATTAATTTGTTCTTCCTTAAGTTTCACTTAAGGGGGGTCTTGGTGTGAATATGGTATTTTACTTGCCTAGTCCTCTAGTAGGTCCTATTTCAATGTTAATTTTAACTAGGTCAGAGGAATATTTCTAGAAGTCTTACAAGTCATGTTTAGATCTTATTGGATCTTAAGTCATTTAATTCTTGAGTCCCAACTCATATGAAATTTTTGAGTTAGTTGTCTCATTTTATAAGATTAAGACATTTATCATGATCTTGTCTAATCCCGTCTCACACCTTGCCTCTATAATAAATGCCCCTCTTACATATTGTGAGACATCAACACATCTTTTATACTATTGTATTCTTCTTTTGTGAAATAAAATTATTTTTCTTCTCTATTATGTGTGGAGGTTATTTGATGTTGTAGATTAATCCACTTTGCATTTTAATTACTCACTTGAACATAGTATCAAAGTGTGAGTGAATCCAAAATGGTATAAGAGTAAGTGATTCCAACAACCGCATCTCCTAATGGTGGCTTAGTCAAATTCTCATTGACAACTCTAAGCCTTTATAAATATTGAGAAATATTACTTTTATATTTTTTGGTTGCCTATAATTCTACCACCTAAGTTAGCTACTTTTTCTTAGTGATATTTTTATCAATATCTTCAACTTGGTTATGATCTATATCATTTAGTATTTCTTAATCCTTGTTACCCATTTTATCTACAGCTTGATACTTTCAAGCACCTTTAATTAATTTACATCATAGCTCAAGAGGTTTGGAGTTGGATCCATAATTTTTAAAATCCTTTTATGCCTAACCTCTTTCATGCTAGATGGTGTTATTAAGAGATCTACCTAGCTTCAATTTCAATTTAATGTTAATTTCTTGTAGGGTGGAGATTCTCTTCAACATTCAAAAAGATACAACTATGCTCTCTTTATGAGACATTCATCTATTATCATATGCTAAAGCTATGATTTTTTTTAATGTGCTTATATGGATTGGTGCAATCAAATCAAGTTATAGTAAAATTTTCCCATACGTAGTTGGCCTTAGATTATTGGGTAATGTCCTTCGCATTGTTTCCATGTTGTTAACTTTTCCTTAACACTAGGGTCACTCCCCACCATGTGGGCATAAACATGGACATATCCAACACCCTAAAAGGAATGACGGCTCCTACTCTCATGACTCTTAGCCTAAAAGAACTAGGGATCATGTTGACCATATTTTTTCTTAAAGCCCTTGGATTCCTTCTACCTCTTCTCATGGTTGTGGCACCTCCAACTAGAAAATTTTAGTAGGTTTTGTCACCCAAATATGGATATTTCTTTTTCTATGTTCAAAAAAATATACATTAAGAAGGTGCACTCACTAGTTGAGAACTAATTGACAATAGTTCCATTTGCACTAATGTATGCATAAAACGAAATGGCCATGATCTCCCTCCTAATTGTGTCTCTCACTTCTTAGTGGCTTTGTTAATTCTTGATGTTTGGAATTTGACTCATCTAGAATTTAATAATATTTTTTTGACTTGGTCACACATAGAATTTGAAGGTGTACCTTATACTACTCACCCCTTTTTTATGAGTGATGTAATATCATTATTTTAGTTTATAAAATGCAAGTAAGGTTTATTCATTCAAAAAATGATTATAATCCTACTATGATGCTTCAAGAAATGCTCTATGATAAACACTCCTCCTAGTTTTCTAAGTTATCTTAAATGATTGAATTTATGTGACTACAATAGTCATATCACACTACTCAACAAAATTATGTATTAGGTTGACTCAATACTAGTAAAAAGGTTAGCGAGGTGTAAAGTTAAATTTAAAAATTTAAAAATTCAAGATTAAAATCTACTATATAAATAACCTAAATTGAATTTAAATCTACATAATTAAATGAAGATGATGAATGAAGAATTTATAAATTGATATCAATATATTGAAAGACAACACAATTAAAATAATAATATAAAATAATATAATGAAAAAATTTAAATCAAAATACACTACTTATAAACAAATCATTTCATTAAAAAATTAATTACAATTAACTCAAACAATAAAAACACAAATATAAATTTTTACAATTACAGTATTATACAAATATATCAAATATTTCGTTCATAAACAATTGTTAATGCAATTTCATGTTTATCAAAGCATACAAAAGATTTTGTCTTCGCCTTTAGAGAAAAGGGTCCCTTTCGTCCGGCGCAGAGGGACTTTGACTTTCATTCAGTCTTCAACAATTAGGTAAAAGTGTTCTATCCCAGTGTAGAAAAAACGCTTACGGGCGAAAACTAGTGAAACCTACGCCCTTTGAAAATATTGAAAGGATTAAAATCGACGCTGTGCTACTGTAGGACTTTGTCGATATTCAGCATGATATCCACAGTCTGGAAGTTTGGAATTATTCAATTAAAGAAGTCAAAGTTCTGGATTCATCTACGTGGTATCAACGGCACACTACTTCGGCCATGTTCGTTCACTGTGTGGCTTGTTTAGTTTCTATTTAAGTTAAAATGAAATACCAGAAACCTAGGACCATCTATGAATTACCTAAAACACCATCTGAGAAAAAAACAAACGCTCTGATTATCGAAATGGCGATGAAGTATTTGTTACTAGCAATTACTATAATTATTGCAGTGCATAATTGCAGTTCATTAGCAGTGGATGGTGGAGATACGCTTCTTTTGGGGGATTCGCTCACTGGAAATCAGACCATAATGTCAAAGAATCGCACGTTTTCATTGGGATTTTTCCGTCCGGAAGGAACAAATAATTGGTACATTGGCATCTGGTATGCACCAATCTCTCAGAAGGCCATAGTTTGGGTGGCTAACAGAGAGAATCCGAGCAGAAGTATGCCCGGCGTTCTCAAATTTTCGTGCGACGGTCATCTCAACTTGTTTGATGGAAATGGCCGATCAGTTTGGTCGACTGATGGTAGCCCGAAAGGGTCCCGGGCTGTAATAATGGACTCTGGTAATCTCATTATGCTGGACGCCCAAAACCAAACTCAGATTGTTTGGGAAAGTTTCGCGCATCCGGGAAATACATGGTTGCCTGGCATGAAGATGTGGAAAGGTATGAAGCTCACTTCGTGGAAGAGTTGTGCGGATCCTGCAGTTGGGCTCTTCTCTTTAGAAGTGGACAAGTCTCCGGGAAAGACGGATATGATGCTGGTCTATAACAAGAGTGTCGTCTATGGTTCTGGTGGAGAGTGGACTGACAACCATTTCCCCAAGATTCCAGAGATGTCAGGTCAGAAGAGATTAGAAATGTCCTGTGTGAGGGTATCTCCTTCAAGAATATACTTTAATTTTAGCATAAACCCGCTAGATCATAGCCTCACGGGGCGATTACTGTTAAATGAGAACGGCCAATTAGAACTTTATTTCTGGATGGATGATGATACATGGAGTCTGAGGTGGTCGGCATACCGAGGTCAGTGCAGTGACTATGATATCTGCGGGGCGTATGGACTGTGCAATGCGAATGATGTTTGCAGTTGTGTCGAGGGTTTCACGCCCAAGCATGGCTCTCAAGGTTGGTGGTCAAGCGGGTGTGCTCGGCGAAGACCTCTGCATTGCTCTCTCACAGAGGGCACAACCGACGGCTTCTGGGAAGCCAAGAACCAGTACTTGTCTGAAAAAGACGCTGTCTTATACAAGAACGAGCCAATACAGCAAGGCTGCCGGACTGCTTGTCTTAACAACTGCTCCTGCACAGCCTTTGCTTTCGCTATTTCTGATCCACCCGTCTGTAGATTGTGGTTTGGAGATCTATTTGGAATGCGCGTTTCGTCCGAGGGCCAATCCGTCTTCGTTAGGCTGGCTGCTTCTGAGTTGCCGCACTTGAAATCAGAGCACAGCAGCAAAGCCTCTTCACTTTTGCTTTCACTTCCTCCAACTTTTTCTGCTGTTTTAGTTCTGCCCTTGGCCGGACTTGTTCTGTGGAAAATTCGAACACTGCGGAAGGAAAGCATTGAAGCTGACGTGCCGATAACGCTCAAAATCTTCAATTACAAAGAGCTGCGAATTGCAACCGAAAACTTCAAGTATAAGTTGGGGAACGGAGGATTCGGCTCCGTGTTCAAAGGAACTCTGGCAGACAACACGCTTGTGGCGGTTAAAATGTTGAGAAATATGTTTCAACCTTGCAAGCCTTTTCCACGAAAATTATAGAATTTGTTTGTGGCAGTTTTCCACATGTTTATGCATTGGAAAAAGGTGTATGAGTTGTTAAAAGGTGCCTTGTCCTTAGTAGAATATAGGAGGGCCATTTTAAGAGCATAGTTAATTTGTTTTATGTCTTTTATGGGGGTCTAAACTAGAGGACAAAATTATGGACGGGATTACTATTTTAACCTGGTTGTTTTTCCATCTTGGAAATGTAAATGTCAAAAATAGGCAACATGTGGCATGGTGGTTAAGCCCATGGTTTTGTAAAACCACAAATGGTTTCCAGGTTGTAAATCACTATATAAGGAGGGCTTGGGGAGGAGTTTACATAATGGAGTTTTGTTTGCAAGGCTGGGTGCTAGAAGGATGCTAGTGGTGTCTCTCCAAGTTTGAGTTGAGGTGATGCTCTTGTAAGAACTTGCATTGCAAGTGTATTGTAATCTTCTTTGATTTGATAATACATTATGCAGGTTTTAGAGGGTGGGGTTTTTCTCCCGTAAGGGTTTTCCCCACGATAATCACAGTGCTATGTGTTTATGGTTATTTCATTTATACTCTTGAATGTGTTTCTTTGAATCATTGTAATACTTTATATTGAAATTTGCATATTCGTTCTCTCAAGATTAGCGTAGGAAGCGATTCCGCACACCTTTGCTTCCTTACAAGTGGTATCAGAGCCTTGCCAGTTTTGGTTCTGTTTGTTGGGTACAGGGTTTTTTGAGCTAATCAAGGTTTGAGTGGGAGCTTGTGCAGAGTATTTCCTTTTTTGTATTGCAAGATCGTAAAGATGGCAAGCATGTCGGGGAGGATTGATGTAGAAAAGTTTTCTGGCACAAACTTTGAGATGTGGAAGCTGAAGATGGAAGATCTGTTGATTGATCGAGATCTATGGGATGCGGTGGATGAGAATAACCTAAGGCCTACAAATCCGACTTTAGCTGCACAATATGATGTGATGGACAGAAAAGCTAAAGGTCTTATAAGATTGTGTCTTGCAGACTCAATTCTGATTAATGTGCATGAAGAGTCTACCGCGAAAAAGCTTTGGAAGAAGCTAAGTGAGATCTATCAAGCGAAATCACTTGTTAACAAGATTTTCTTGAGGAAGAAATTGTATTCCTTGAGAATGGAAGAAGGTGGACGAATTCCTGAGCATCTGGAAAGTTTCAATATGTTGGTGACTCAGTTGACCTCAGTTGGGGTAGCGATGGATGAAGAAGAAAGGTGCCAAATCCTACTATGTTCATTGCCAGATTCATGGGACAACCTTGTCATGGCCATAGGGAGCACTTCTATTGTCTTGAAGATGGAGGATGTTGTTGGTTCTCTACTTTCTGAGGAGATGAGAAGGAAGGTCTCTCTGAATGCTAAAGAGGCTTTGAGTGTTCGAGGAAGACCAAAGGAAAGAGGCAAGAACGAAAAGCAGCATGGCCATTCTAAGTCCAAGAATAAGGGGAGATCAAAATCCCCTGGTAAGTCCAAGGTGATATGTTGGAATTGTGGTAAATCTGGACACTTCCGAAAGGATTGCAAAGAGGAAAAGAAGAAGAAGAAAAAGAAGCAAGATTCTGATTCTGAGTCCGAGAAGGAAGATGGAGACGCTTTTATCGCAGCCTTGGCCACTCATGCAGGTGATAATGCATGGTTAATAGACTCAGGTGCATCTTTCCACATGACTCCTAATAGAAACTGGTTTAGTAAGTATGAAAATTTTGATGGAGGTAAGGTGTATTTGGGTGATAACTCTATTCTTGATATTGTTGGCCATGGAAGTATTCGTGTAAAATTTTCTGATGGTAGAATTAGAAGATTTGATGGTGTCTTGCATATCCCGGGACTAGCAAGAAATTTGTTATTTGTTAGTAAACTAATAGATGCGGGTGTGCATGTACAGTTCTCTGAAGCAGGTGTAACAATGGTAAGAGGTGCTATGGTAATAGCAAGAGGAAGCAGATTGGGTACACTGTACCAGCATGATGCATGCACGGTTGAGTGCAATAGTACTTCTGATAAGATTGTGAAAAAGACTACTCTGTTTGAAAAGGAGAGGTTTTCTCTTTCAACAAATGGTCGTGGTTTTTGGGTACCCAAGGGTGCTCTGTCTACCGAATCAAAGCTGCCTGCAGAGAAGACCATGTTATGGCACCAAAGACTTGGCCACATAGGTGAGAAGGGTCTACGGACCTTGAAAAATAAGAATCTTGTTGATGGGTTAAATGATTGCAATCTTAAATTTGATTTTTGTGAGCATTGTATTTATGGAAAACAAAACCGCATTCAGTTTTACTCCAGTTCTCATAAGTCTTCATGTATATTGAATCTGATCCATTCAGATGTATTTGGTCCAGTTGATGTTCCTTCTATTGGTAAATCAGTTTATTATGTCTCTTTCATTGATGATTTCAGTAGAAGAACATGGGTTTATTTTTTTAGGAGTAAAGTTGAAGTTTTCAGTCGTTTCAAAGAATTTAAAGCAATGGTAGAGTTGCAGACTGGAAATAAAATAAAATGTTTGAGAACTGATAATGGCGGTGAATATTGCTCTAATGATTTTGGTACATTTTGTAAAGATTGTGGTATTAAAAGACAGAAGACAACTCCGTATTCTCCACAACAGAATGGAGTTGCAGAAAGAATGAACAGGACCCTGATGGAGAAGGCTAGGAGTATGTTGAGTGGTGCTGGACTAGAACAAAAGTTCTGGGTTGAAGCTGTAGCCACTGCCTGCTACCTGATAAACAAGTCTCCTACATCAGCTCTTGTTGATAAAACGCCAATGGAAGCGTGGTCGGGCCACAAGCCTTCACTTAGACATCTGAGAGTTTTTGGTTGTGAGGCATATGCTCATGTGCCAAAGGAGAAGCGGAAAAAATTGGATAACAAAGCTGTTAAATGTATTTTCATAGAATACAGTTATGGTGTGAAAGGATACAAGCTTTGGGATCCTATTGCACAAAAGGTATTTTATTCCAGAAGTGTTATTTTTAGAGAAACTAAGCCTTCTTTTGTTATAGCGCAGCCAAAACAAATAGAAGAAAAAGAAGATGTGATTCAACTACCTGCTACACCAGAGAAAGTTGAATCAAGGCCCTTAGAAAGACAAGAAGTCGAGGAGAGCTCTACGAGTTCTGAATCATCAGAGGAAGAAGAGGTACCTGAACCTGAACCTGATAATGAACCAGATCTTGCTCGAAGGTCTACTAGACAAAGGAAACCACCTGAAAGGTATGGGTATTCTCCTGATGATTGGAGGTGTATATTTGCTTTGAATGCTAACATCGATGAACCAAGATTTGTAGAAGAGGCTCTTGGTATGAATGATTCAGAGTCCTGGAAAATAGCCATGGATGAAGAGATGGCAGCTCTTAAGAGGAATGATACATGGGACCTTGTACCATTGCCTGAAGGACGGAAACCTGTTGGTTGTAAATGGGTGTTCAAAAAGAAGATGGGTTCAGATGGAAGCATTGAGAAGTACAAAGCGCGATTGGTTGCTAAGGGTTACTCCCAGGTTGAGGGGGTAGATTATGGTGAGATTTTTTCTCCTGTAGCCAAAATGACATCCATTCGATTTTTGCTTTCTATTGCAGCAGCTTATGATCTAGAGATCGAGCAAATGGATGTGAAAACAGCTTTCCTTCATGGAGACTTGGAGGAAGAAATTTATATGACACAGCCAGAGCACTATGTGGTAAAAGGTAAAAGTCATTTGGTCTGTAAGTTGAAGAAATCCTTGTATGGTTTGAAATAGAGTCCTAGGATGTGGTACCAGAAGTTTGATACATATGTGTTGAGTTTGGGATTTGTGCGATCTAAATCTGATCATTGTATATATTTCAAATCTGATGGTGATCGTTTCCTGGTTATTGCCTTGTATGTCGATGACATGTTATTTATTGGCAAAGGAAAAGGTTTGATTGCAGAATTAAAATCTCAACTCTCAGCGAAGTTTGAAATGAAAGATCTTGGTGCAGCAATGTACATTCTGAGAATGGAGATTGTAAGAGATAGACAAAATAGAAAGCTTTGGCTAGGCCAGAGTAAGTATGTTGGTACTATTTTGAGGAGATTCAATATGCAGGATTCTAGACCATTAGGTGTTCCTGTTACGATGGGAACAAAGCTTTCTATTTCACAGTATCCTACATCCCCATTGGAGATGGAAGAGATGGGTCGAGTACCATACCAGAGTGTTGTTGGAAGTTTGATGTATGCTATGGTTTGTACAAGACCAGACATTGCCCAAGCAGTGGGAGTACTTTTCCGTTACATGTCTAATCCAGGAAGAGCACATTGGGATGTAGTTAAAAGAGTTTTCAGATACTTGCGGGGTACCTCAGAGTACTCTATATGTTTCCATGGAATAGGAAACAAGCATTCCTTGGATATTCGAGGCTATGTGGATTCAGACTGGGCTGGTGATGTTGATAGAAGAAGATCCACCAGTGCATATGTGTTTACATTATTTGGTGGTGCAATTAGTTGGATGAGCAAGCGACAGGCTGTGGTTGCCTTGTCCACTACAGAGGCAGAATATATGGCATCTACTCATGCCTGTAAGGAAGCCATTTGGCTTAAGAGATTGTGTTCAGATATAGAGTTCAAACAGGGTGTAATGACAATTTATAGTGACAGTCAAAGTGCAATTTGCCTAGCGAAGAACCCGACTTTTCATGCCAGGACCAAACACATTGATGTACAATATCATTTTGTGAGAGATATGGTTGAGGATGGCAAGGTGAAGTTGGAGAAAGTAGACACTTTGGTGAATGTTGCTGATGCATTAACTAAACCTGTGAGCACAGAGAAGTTCAGATGGTGTTCAGAGTCTATGGGCCTTTCGGCCCCTAGCAATTAATTCCATGATATTTTGGATCCCCTAACTCTTGCAAGGTGTTCGACAAGTGGGAGATTGTTGAGAAATATGTCTCAACCTTGCAAGCCTTTTCCAGGAAAATTATAGAATTTGTTTGTGGCAGTTTTCCACATGTTTGTGCATTGGAAAAAGGTGTATGAGTTGTTAAAAGGTGCCTTGTCCTTAGTAGAATATAGGAGGGCCATTTTTAGAGCATAGTTAATTTGTTTTATGTCTTTTATGGGGGTCTAAACTAGAGGACAAAATTATGGACGGGATTACTATTTTAACCTGGTTGTTTTTCCATCTTGGAAATGTAAATGTCAAAAATGGGCAACATGTGGCATGGTGGTTAAGCCCATGGTTTTGTAAAACCACAAATGGTTTCCAGGTTGTAAATCACTATATAAGGAGGGCTTGGGGAGGAGTTTACATAATGGAGTTTTGTTTGCAAGGCTGGGTGCTAGAAGGATGCTAGTGGTGTCTCTCCAAGCTTGAGTTGAGGTGATGCTCTTGTAAGAACTTGCATTGCAAGTGTATTGTAATCTTCTTTGATTTGATAATACATTATGCAGGTTTTAGAGGGTGGGGTTTTTTCTCCCGTAGGGGTTTTCCCCAAGATAATCACAGTGCTATGTGTTTATGGTTATTTCATTTATACTCTTGAATGTGTTTCTTTGAATCGTTGTAATACTTTATATTGAAATTTGCATATTTGTTCTCTCAAGATTAGCGTAGGAAGCGATTCCGCACACCTTTGCTTCCTTACATAAAAGATTGGAGGGTTCCGTGCAAACAGAAAAGCAATTCTGTGCGAAAATAAGCACCATCGGCGGAATAAAGCATGTGAATTTGGTCAGGCTGCGGGGATTCTACGTAGAAGGCTCTCAAAGGCTCTGGTGTATGCCTACATGCCCAATGGCTCCCTGAATTCCTACCTCTTCTCTAAGTCGGAAGAAGCAAAGAAGGTGTTGGACTGGAAGACTCGGTTTGAGATCGCACTGGGCACTGCACGAGGATTAGTTTATCTCCACGAAGAATGTCGGGATCGCATCATTCACTGTGATATCAAGCCAGAAAACATTCTCCTGGACAGCAACTTCAGCCCAAAACTGGCTGATTTTGGGCTAGCGAAGCTAGTTGGGAGAGATTTCAGCCGCGTGCTGACGACCACAAGAGGAACTCGAGGGTACGTTGCTCCCGAGTGGATCTCCAGCCTTCCTATCACTCCCAAGGCGGACGTATATAGTTTTGGCATGACGTTGTTGGAAATTATATCCGGTCGAAGAAATCCGGATTTAAGGGTAGAGGAAAGTAAGTTGTACTTTCCTACTTGGGCTTCATCTCAAATTCAGAGGGGAAACATATTAGGCGTTATTGATGCAAGGATAGCGAGCGAGGCGGATATCGAAGAAGTTAGAAGAGCCACTGTGGTGGCTGGGCTGTGCATTCAAGACGATGAGAATGTGAGGCCGAGCATGAGTGAAGTGGTGAAGATATTGGAAGGGACGATGGACGCTGCTGTGCCACAAATTCCAAGGTCTCTACAGGTGCTGGTAAGTCAGGCAGAGGACGATGATGATAGCGATATCTTTGCTCAATCTCCTCCCATATCCATGGTTCGAAACCCATAAAAAACATAGGTGGTTTTAAGATCTTCAAACGAAGACTACCTTCATGTATGAGTATAGCATAAACAAGGTTAGGAAATATCTCAAAACATTATAAATTGTATGTTTATATTTTTCTAATATTAAGTTAATATAAATATTGTTAAGAGCCCATATCCATATGTATATATATAAAAATAAGAATAGTTATTTTAAATTCATTTATATGAGAATACCTATTTTAAAGATGGAGATATTATTTTTCATAACTATGGTAGAGATATTTAGAAGAGATATCCAAAATATTACATAAATTTATATATTAAATTTAACATCTATTTAAGAAATTTTAATTTATCTACATTATTTATTTGACTATTGTATTTATCTATAGTTTTAATGATTTATTTATTTCATATTTTAAATATATTTATTGTATTAGTGTTGAAGTTACAAAAATATTTTTTTTCAATAATTTTACATGTTATTTATTAAAACATATATCTTTTTCAATTATTATAATTTTCATAAATTATCTATTTTAAATAAAATAAAAGTAATGAAAAATAATATATTTTAATTCTATAAAAAATTAACAATTAAATGAAAACAAATTATTTGAATAGTTCATTTACTATTTTATGAGTTTTAGTTTGAGAATTATTTTATTTTTCTACATGAATTTTAAATTTTAATATCTATATATTAAACTACTACACATGTGCCTAAAAATAGATTTAAAAAGATGTAGAGTTATTCGAACCACTTAAAATCTATTTAGTTCCAAGTCAATTTTTCTTTTTAATTTAATACATATACACATGAATACATAATTTTTTATTTTCTATTTAAAAATTATTTTGTTTAATTCTTAATTTTATAGTTTTAGTTTTTTTGGAATGGATTAGTTGTGTTTCAATTTCTATGTACACAGTCACAGGATGACACTTTTTGTGTTGTTTTCAATGTATAGTGATTCCTTGCATAGTTCTTTAATGATCTATAGCATGTTAACAACTCTTATTGCATATATAGAAGTGTGCAAAAAGAAAAAAGACTATGTTTAATCCCACAAATAAACTATGTTTTATCTTACGAGTTGTTGTTACTCAACAAATATTGCATTCTAAATAACAAGAACAAATCCTAGAATTGGTAATATGAATTTAAGATAAACACGAAAGGCATATGGTCAACCATAAGATGGTAAAGTAGCCAATGCATAAGACAATGTTAGCCTTCTCCTCTTTAGACTATACTAAATATCAAATGATATTTCTTTTGGTTCCTATGGAAATATTGAACAAATATAAAAGAAATAAAATTAATTTTGAGATGAAGCTTACCCTACATACATAAAACTCTTGAAAAGGTGTCACTAGTATTTCTCATACAATAAGGAGAACTAAAATTTTAGAACCTTCGTCAAATATGGTACTATCATACAAAAGAAAGTTAAATTAAGTATCCCCCTAAAGATATTGGAAACCAAAAAGTTTACTTTGTGTATGATAGAAAAGCATGAACAACAACACACAACCCATGATATTAGTTTATATTTTCTAGGTTTCTAAAATGCTATGATCTTTTAATAAGTTAAGGCTTGAAAAGATGAATAAAACTTATTGTTTCTACTACTATTATAAAATGGCTTATGATTTTATATTTACTTTTTTTATTGTGATGAGACAACAAGAGATAAGAAGATAGATTTGTTTATCCAATCTAGGTTATACAATCTAGTTTGGAGCAACAAAAAATATGTAGGGATGAATGGGGTTTTAGTCATAAAATTTTAAGGTCATTGCAATTAGATTGCACAAGTATGGATAAGATTAATGTTGCATTTGATTATTAAAAAAAAAAAAGCAGAAACATATATTGTATTTGATTGCTTATACTTTAATGTTATAAGTGTAACAACAATATGAATTAAATAATTATGCAAATAATCTCTAAGAGAATAGTCTCTAAGGATTTTTAGTCTCTATGATAATAAACAAATAATGCATATAGGGAGTTTTGATGAATCGTCTTAGTGGTTTGCATATTTTGTAGCATTACATTCTTTTCCTTTCTCCATCTCCATTATAAATTGAATTTAATTGCAAATTATCCTTTTAAATGAGATTCTAAAGCTAATTATAGATGGAATATTTTATATTAGAAGTCTTAACAAGATTTGGGTTGACCATAAATATTTTTTGAATAGTATTTTCTAGATTTTGGGATTTCTATTTTCCCAAGGTTCTTGGTGGTGGGGTTCTATGATAAATGTTAGTGTATAGTTTTAATCATACACTTAGGTAGTAATTATGGAGATTGATAACTTGATTGAGGAGTCCTATCCTCAATTCATGGAAATTGGATTCTCATTATTTTTCTATATTATGTACATCTCTTTCATCTAGTTCAGAAGTGAAGCTTATGCATTATGAGTGCTTGATTATCTGTCTTTGTAGATCTAGAGAATTCTTCATAGTATCAGAGCGGTTCAAGGATGTTTTCAGGCCATAGGTGAATGCATGCGTGCCGACTCCCATTCTTATTCTCGTCTGATTGAAGCCTATTGTTCAAAGGGTGATTCAAGGTTGAAATATTTGTTGAAGAGGGGCGACCTAATTCACAACAAAGAGGCAGTCAAAAATCCCTGTTTGGGGGATTAAAATATCTCATTTTGAGTGATTAAAATCATTGTTTGTGATTCAAGGGGCATTTTTCTGTTTATCAAGCTATCATTGGCCCTGGATGCACTCTACAGAGGCACGCAAAAATCAGGAAGGAGACACTATTTGCAAACTTCGCTGCTCTTTTACCCACGGTTTCATCCCGATTCATTTTTCGCTGGATTGTATTCAACAGTGAGGGGCGTCGACCCAAGGAGTAGGTGTGAAAATTCCGCACCATTCTAGCTCTCAGATCTGCATTGGAACCTGGGGCCATAGGACTGCAAGGGTAGTCTTTGTGCAACCTATGATGCCACAAATAGCTCACAACAAGGCATGATTTCTTATTGAGAGATTGGCACATTCTTTTCTTCAGCATGGAATCCATAATTTTCCAGTGGGAGCCACGATTTTGCTCTTTTTTGTGCTTCGGATAGCCTCCTTTCTTGCAGGCCGATAGCTCTTTCACCACAATTTGAATCTATGGTAGTGTCTGTGTGGGGAGAGGCCACGCAAAAATCCACAACCCTGATTTGGGGTTGAGATTGGTCACAGAACCATGGAATTCTACCTAAGCTCATGGTGGTCCACAGAGGAGCGTAACCTGTAAACAGAGGCACAATTGGAGGCGCAACAAACCTTCCAGAGAAGAGGCGGTAGATTTGGGAAATTTAAATCTGCCCCTGAAGTCTTTGACTGGCATCAATCTCAAACAGAGGTAGGGGCACACTATATTTGGCCACATGGGGTTTCAGCCCCTTGTTTTTTCAAGCCCACAAGGGCTTAAATATTATTAATTTTCCTCTCTCTAACTTCTTTAAAATATTTAATTTTTTCAATTTTGTAAATGTAAACTATTTTTATTAGTGTAAATTTGTAATAGAGTGAAAATTTTATTTTTCAAACTCTATTCAATGATGGTGATTTCAGAATAATATATAAACTGTCATTAAAAAAGGGGGGGTGTCAAAGAGTTGTGGTTAAAAATCCATTCCAAATTTCTTTCTTTCAATTTTCTAAAAGTTGAATATCACAACTAAGCATGGAGCCAAATGCAGTAAGCATGGATCCAAATGCAGTTAAGGATAAATAAATAAAGGAATAACAAAATTACAAAAAGAGGAAAATATGAAAAATACTATTTTTGGAGGATAGTTTTTTCCCATCGGGTTTTCTATCTTTCTCCATCTTTATAAGAGTTTGCATTCTAAATGAGTACCTTATTAGGCCTTGTTGTCGGGATTCAAATTTCCATTGCTTTTGTGCCCACCTAAGTTATGCAATAATTATGTAGATTGACAACTTGATTGAGGAGTCCTATCCTCAATTCATGGAGATTGGATTCTCATTATTCTCCTATATTTCTACATCTCTTTCATCTAATTTAGAAGTGAAGCTTATGCATTCCGGGTGCTTGATTATCTGTCTTTGTAGATCTAAAGAATTCTTCAATAAACCTCATAGGATTTCCTTCCTTTCTCTTTTATGATAGTTATTTTTGTTAAAAAACCCTTATGTCATCTTTATTAATATATTTTATCCTTTTTTTATTTAAAAATACAAAGGAAGGACTTGTCATTATTGTAAATAGAAAAAATGATACGCATAGGAATAGTCAAGAAGACAATTTACATGATGCATAAATTTCTACTAAATGATCAAATTTATATTCAAATCTTCTTCGCTTGCTTGATAAAAACCATAGATATTAGGCTTATTTAATTAAAATAAAATATTTAATTTCTCACTTAGGTAATAGTTTGTGTTCACTATAAATTATTGTTGAATATCCAAGATACTGAGAGGGGGGGTGAATCAGTATCTTCTTAAACTTATTGAACAAATACCATGCAATTAATTCAATGCATATGATATTTAAAATAGGAAAAAGCATTAACTAAGCATGAAACACACAACACAATAACACCAAGTTTTTTACATGAAAAACCCAAAATTGGAAAAACCACAGCGAGGATTAACTCACAATATAGTATAACTAGTTATAAGATATTACAAAAGGGTGGCTCATTGCCAGGACTCACTATCTAAAAGAGACGCTCACTATCTACTAAGGTATCATAATGAAAATGGCTTACAAATAGATAATGAATTGATGTAAGTACACCTCAAAGTGCAGATTTAGTTTCTTTCAAGCTCAAGAAATTTGCATGCTAGCACATCACTGTTCGTTCTTTTCACATTCACACACACAACTTGTTATCTTAAATATCCAAAACTATTTTGTATATATATCATACTTGCCCAAAAGTATCAATGGGGTCGGCTCCAAGAAAATACAAAATATTCTCTAATTAGTTCAAGCATGTAGCACACTATTTTATGTCGGCATGGATTACACAAACAAAATTTAATCTATTACTCCTTAGACTGCTTATTAGGTCTACCAGAAATAGACCTACTAACAAAAATGTAACCAGGATGATGTCAGCAATGAACACAAGCATTTGTACACATGAGATTCTATCCATGCATGCTTTCATCAACCAAATACTATTTTCCAAGATTGTGAGTAACAACGATCACTAGAGGGGAAATGTAGACCAAAATACTAGAGGATATTTCTGCATTACCGATTTAGAATACTAGATCAGCATGACTTTGAATTTGTAGTTGCAACTCATATATCATGGTGACATCAATGAAAACAAAAAATATATCAAGAGATGTGTGATTCTTCATTCTTCCAACAATCTCCCCCTTTTTCATTCATGAAAACATGTGCTAAAAGAATTTATGAACTTCCTATGTACAAAGCATAATCCATTTATCTTTCCTCTCTCCCCCTTTGACATCAAGGACAAAGGGTGACAAAAAATATGAACATAAATATGTACACATGGTTTGGAATGTACAACACAAAGAATAAAAAACTAAACTCTCCCTTAGGAGTTTAACCCAAACAGTGTGAAAACCCAAAAAAACTTTACCCAGAGGAGGGAGCACTTTCAAGTTCCTAAAGAATGCCTTGTCAGGCTATTTTACCATTCTCCCAACTCTGTTTAGCAAATATAAACATTTTTTTCAAAACATCCAATGCAATAAAATTTTCTTCAGCCTCATCCTAAGTATCCAGAGTTAGATTGATCTTATCCAATTTCTTAGCATTAGCCAAGGCATTGGCTACTAGAGTGTACTCCATCCTTACATTGTCACCAAGCAACCCAATTTTTTTATTATTTCTTTTTTTTGCTTATGTAACATGAATTTTTTTTATTTATGTGTAGAGATGGCATTCCAAGTTGATTTGTCTCTATTCATGGATACATTGTAGGTGTTGGAAACAACTATCAACTGGGTCTCAATGGAGTCCATAAGATATTTTATACTTTGTGTGGCATCAGGCCACCTTATGCAATAGGAAAACACATAATTTGCTTCAGATTTATAGGCCTTTACAAATTGAAGTCTCTTCTCTACATTGGTATGTGCTAGAGCACACTTGTCGTGGAGGACCAATAGCATTTTCTTAGCCAGTTTCTCATCAAATTCCTATTGTGTTTTCTCACCAAGTCTAGTGGCATACTCCTTGAAGGAGTACAATAGAAGTTTCATGTTTTCTACTAGAGTGAGACATGTGTCCATAGACATATCAAGTGTGACATCCTATAAAACCTTAATTATTTCTTCGATGAGCTCAATTTCATTCTAATGCATTTCCAAGATTTTTCTTCTATTGGATGCATGAAATACATCACCTAACACAATTTTATGCATAGGATAAACCTTTTCTAGATCCATATAGCCTTGATTCATGGGAAGTTGCAGGAGATCTGGAGGAATTACCGACTGTAATCTAATCTGCTTACGTAGCAGGCCCTTTAAGACATCATCTTCAGAGGAGGATTCTTCGGTGGAATTTTTTGATTCCACTACCTATTAAGATCCTTCTTCATTCTTTTTAGTAATTTCATCGGATCCCTCATTTCTTTCTTCTTCCTCAATCTTCTCTTCATCTACACTCTTTTCTTCCATCTTCTTTTCTTCTATATTTTCCTCTTCCATTTTTTCTTCTTTTCCTTCTTCCATTTCATTTTCTCTCCTCTCTTCTTCTTTTTCTTCTTCTTTGTTACTTTCATCCTTGTCCTCTATTTCTTTAGCTTCATCTATTTCCTCTATAGAGTGTACTTGAGGGGTGGCATCATGAATCTTTGCTTAAACATTTTCTTCAGTCTCCTTTTCACTTTATGGAACCTATTTAGTACTACTAATTTTTAGAAGGAAATCTTTACTACCTATTTCTGGAGGGATATCTATGTCATTATTTTCCATAGGTACATTTTCATCATCAATACCAAAAGGAGGATCCTCCTTAAATTATGTAGAAGCTTCTTTCCCTTATTCAGGTGTCATACTAGATGCACCAACAATACCATATTTCACAACTGTACTTCTGATAGTATTTATTGTTTCATCCTTATCTTCTTGATTTCCTTCTTGTCTCAGGCCATCAGAGTATTAAATCTCTTCTTCATTTAGAACATGTTAGCACAAACCTTCGTCAAGGTTTCTAGATCACCTAGAGACAGAGAGGATGCAATTTCCTTATATGCCTTAGCCCTTATTTTCTCTTCCAACTCAACTACCTCTATTCTTCTCTTCATTAGAACTTCCTTCAATTTTTTAGATACATCATTCTTAACATTATCCCACTTAACTTCCAAAATAATGACATATTTAATGATAGCCATTGTCATTGTTTCTTTATCTTCTTCATCTACTTCATTATAAACTTTTGTTGTGGGTTTCACCATAAATTTATCTCCAGTGAGTTCATTCAGCCATATATCAATCACTTTTATGTGATTGAATTCCTTAGTCTTAACCCTAATGTATATTTTAGTATCCTCTATAGGCATGACACCATGAGGAATCCAAGAGAAGGAACTCATAGGGTCATCTTAAAAAAAATTCAATAAGTATTTCCTATAGGAGGGTCTAGGTCTTTCTGTTGTATTCACTACTATAGGGGTTCCATTTTCAACACACGAAGCTCTAATAGATTCAAGAAAATAATTTGAACAAGCTCACAATGGCACAAATTCAAAAAATACTTTTTTCTTTAGCAAAGAACTAAAGCTAGGGTTTTCACAAGTCACACCTCAAATCACTCTAAATTGCTATAAATCACTCTTCACTTCCTTTGAATGCATAAGTGATTGAAATGCCTTTACAATTTCACTTTATAGATCAATGTGATGCCCTAATTCACATTACATACGATGAAATCTAAAAAGCTTGCAAAAACCCTTCAGACGCACTGAAAAACCCTAATATGCTTCGCAAGCGACAATATATGCACTTTTTATTCTAGTTTCTTTTTCAAAACCTCTTTCCATTCACTTCTTACAATATCTCCTTGTGTCAAAGATAGACACCCCTGAAATCAGGGGGTTTAAAGGATTTTCTACTAAATCTCCCTCTAAGACAATGCTAGGTGTAATTCCCAGAGGAATTGTCTACACTGAATGAGGGCACAGACACATCAGAATATTCTGGCTCTTCTTTCTTTTTCCATATCTTTCTCATTTATTAATTAACCTCATCTTTGTCAATATTCTTCACGGGTTCATTTTTCTTTACCAGAGTAGATTGTTTTCCCTTTTTACTTTTGCATACCCTTGAAATATGTGATGGTTTGTTGCAATTGTAACAAAAAAAATTTCTCAAATTTGTTTGACTTCCATTAATCCTTGACCTACATTGATTTTCTTTATGCCCAAACTTATTACAATTATAGCAGTAACCAGTAAAGGATCGATTCACTCTATCTCCATTAAACCAGTTTGTCATTTGAGTTTTGCATTCACTAGCTCTATGTCTAATCTTATTACAAGTATAACATTTTCTAGAGAAGGAAATAGAGAATTGATTCCTCCTACTTCTACATTCAGTTGCCTTATGACCAGATTTATTACATGAAAAATAAGTGGCATTGAAAGATGGATACCTTTGAGCATTTGGCTATCTAATAGGTGGTTTTTTCTTTGGGTTTCTTGTCTATTTTCCTTTTCCTTGAGTCTTTTGATTGTTCAATTTTTTTGAGATTTCACCTCCTTCTAGTCCCAATCCACCTTTTTTTTTAGATGCTTTATGTCTTACAATTAGTTCATAAATTTAAGAACCCCCCCCTCCGGCGAAGGTGTAAAATCCTAGCAAATCTTTCCTTTTATTTGAAAAAATATATTAATTTTCCTAGCGAATCTAGGCACAATATTAAAAAAATTTGTAAAATCTTGGCGAATATTAATGAATAATTGGTAAAAGTAATAATCACAGTGGAAAATTCTAGCAAATAATCACTAAAAACTTAATTACAATTGAAAATATCTCTAAAAATTTGCATAAGTTGTGAGCACAATTCCCCTATAATTTTTTATTTTTTATAATATTGGAGTAGGGGCTCGAGGGCAGTAGCCACCGGAAGGGTCAAGGGGTGATGCCCCTTTGCTTGGTTCAAGGGGGAAGAGCCTCCTTGTGTGGGTCGAGGGGGCAACACCCACTTGCGGGATCTTGGAATAGCGGCACCGATGCATTCCTGTCGCGATACAGATGAGGTCGAGGGGTAAAGCCCCTCGCAACCAAGCATAAATTCACTATCAAAAATACTTTGGAGCACACACTAATTAATTTTTTTTTTTAATTCTTACTTGAAAAAAAGACTATATGAAAATTGAAATTGTTACCATAGATTAGCTTTTTAATCGAATGATTCTAGGTTAATTCCGTGATTTTAAATGCATGTGCCTTTTAAAAATCTTGTTGAGGCTCAAAATTTGTTTTGGGCCAAATGATTAAATCTAATTGTGTGGCCCAGAACAATTTTTGGGCCTCAACAAGCCTTTTAAAATGCATGTTCATATAAAGTCAGGGAATCAACCTATAGCCATCTGATTAAAAAGTTAATCGATGACAATAAATAAAAAACTTATTCAAGGCTAAAATATCCCTAAAATGAAATGGTAATTTATTATTAGTGGTGATATTGCCCCAAAATTAATGGTAGGAATATAATATTTCTGGCAAATATAATTAATATTTGCAATTTTAGTATAAACTATTGGCGAATCAGTTCCAATGATGCATTGTTTAAAAAGTAATGCATAGGCAAATTAATCATGACAAAATTCATTTTTCATAAAAATCTGGCAACTCAACATCCTTTTTAGCTTGTACTATTCACCATTTCTAGAGGTCTCGATTTCAATTATTCACCAATTGGTGAAGATTCTCCACTAAATTTTTCCCTACAACTTTTTATCTTCAATCTCCTAAACTATTATGTATATATATCTGACTTGCCCACAATTATTAACGAGGTCAAATCCAATCAAATACAAAAACTTCTCAAAATAATGCAAGCATGTAGCACACTATTTTATGTCAGGATGGATCACACAAACAAAATTGAATCCATTACTCTTTCAACTTCTTATTAGGTTGCCCAAAGATAGACCTACTAACATAAATGTAACCAAGATGATACCAACGATGAACACAAGTATATGTATGCATGATATTTTTTCCATGCATGCTTTCATCAACCAAAAACCATTTCCCTAGATTGTGAGTAACAACGATCACCTGAGGGGAAATGCAAACCAAAATACTAGAGGACATTTCTACATTACCGTTTCATAATAATGGATCAACATGACTTTGAACTTGCAATTGCAACTCATATATCATGGTGACATCAATTACAAAAAAAAACTATATCAAGAGATGTGCAATTCTTCATTCTTCCAACAAAATTATTCAATGTATAAAAGTTTATTAATTTCTCTTATAGTTACTACCTCTTGTATTTCTCTCCCTATAAGTTGTCAGTCTATAAACCTTAGATTGAAAGGAATATAGCCTACCTCTTGTATTTATTCATGTTGTCATCATCTTCTCCAATGATTTCAACATCATGAGGAGGACATGCATTAGGAGTCGAGGGAGCATGAGTAAGTTCAATTTCATTAGGATCATTTTCAAAGGCACAACTTGACACATCCACTAATGATTTCGAGAACATCGAAAGCTTACCAGAGAACATATCCATGATGAAATACAATAAAATAAAATAAGGCAATGCATAAAATGAACTGAATGAATCTAGATGAAATGAAATGAATCAAATAAAAACTCTACCAACTAAAACAAATAACTAACAACAACAAACAAAAACACAAAAATAGAGTATTTAATGCTGGAAAATGCAATTTAAAATCTGAAACATGAGTAAATCACCTAGAGGGGCATATGACTCCCAGTAAGTGTTTTTCAGAGGTTTGAATGCTAAATAACAATCACCACAAAACACCAAAAAATTAGGAAATATCACTTGTACCTGGACTAAATCTCCTAAAGGGGCGTATGAATTCCAGTTTCGAGTTTTCACAAAGATTTTAAAAAATTATGAGTGAAGTTATGATTTTTGGTTTGGGTGATGTCTAGGCTAAGTGAAATTTTAGATTTTAAATGAATTTCAATGATGCAAGATACAAAAAATGCAACCTATATGTACTTTCACTAATGCAAGATTTAAAAAACCCTAGATGTAATTTAACTAAAGAAAAACCTAATGTGATGCTAACACAAGCTAGAACTTATGATGCTCTCCAAATAAGAATTAGGATGTTATAAATGCAGGTTTACCAAAATGAAACATCAGAAATAGGGTGGGGCCCTTATCTTTGAGGAGATAGTGTTCCTACTTCAAACACTTGTTTCACTCAAGGAAACCCTAGAGATCTCAACCCAAGGATGGAATGAGGGGAAGAGATATACTAAAGGTTTTCCTAGGTTATTATTAGAGACTAAAAGGGGATTCACCACCAAGATAGGGCTTGGAAAGACAAGTAAAATGTAAAACATAATTATGAGACCCAATGATATGCAAGACTTCACTAAATGGCCTAGAAATGAATATAAAATAGGATAGAAAATTAGAAAATTATAGAGGTGCACTTGGAAACCTATAGAGGCTTGATTGAAGACTTGAAATGTTGTAAATTCTAAATTTAATGCACATTAGGACTCATACACTAGACTGGGCGATTTAGTCCTAGATTAGGGGTTTCTAGGCAGAAACAAAAATCTAACAAAGACAAGTCTATAACGCCTGAAAATTGGAAACTCCACTATACAGGGACTCATATGAAAAAAAAATAGCGTATTAGTCTTGCTTTGATTTTTAAGAGGATCAAGATCTCAATCTACTCTTCAACCTCTGCTCTGTGTTCTCATCCTGATTTATGGATCCAAATTGTTGAATTCTACTCCGTAGTTGTCTTTTAATGATCTCTTAAACAAGGTGGCAAGTTGGACAACTTTACAACTTTGACAACTTCTTTCCAATCTTTCTCTTCAATATGTCTCCAACCTAGATCTATAAATCACACACTAAAGAGAGAAAAAAATATTCTTTTGTTAATGGATAGGAATTTGCCTTGGTCACACCCTATTTTTGTAATCAAACCTTGAAATTAAATGGAATAGATAGGAGGAATGATGAATGAACAAAATATAATGTTGCAACTCACCAAACCCTAGAAATAAAATTCTACAAACATGAGGTTATAAAAATATCTAAGACGATTATCTCTAGAGACAACCTTACTTGATATTTCATGAATTTAGGCCTTACCTCTATAGATACTAGATTTGGATAATAGAGTATCCCAATGAAGTTTACCTTTTTGTACCTTTCTAAATTTGAAGGAGGTCTATAAAGAGCCCGTATATTGTTGCGTTTATCTCCTCCCTAGTTTCCTCTTCCGTTGATAGGTTTTTCTTATCTTCTATGACCATTTTTGTCCATATTTGTGGTGGATTGTAATCCTCTTCTTAGGTTTTTTATATCACTCTCATATTTTAATCTAGCTAAATCAACTCTTAAACTAACTAGCTCCTTAGTAGGGTCTAAAATGTTTTTTCCTATGTTTTAATCCTACTCTAGCCTACTATCATGGTTTCTCTTATGGTTTTTTATCTTTATTTTACTCATAATGTTTAGATACCTAATATTTATAATTATATGGGTCCTCTCTAACCAAAAATATATTCTTTTTTAACCTACAAGTCTAATTGATACTCTGTAAAATGCAAAATTTTATTTTTTCATATTTTAGCTACAAGGGTCTCATTAAAATGAGTTTGGTGGGCACACCAAAATGGATTATTATTTTCATGTACACTAGAATGGGTACTCTCTATAATCCTTGATATATTTTTTATTTAAAATATCTTACAACATCATTATTCGAGTAAAATACATTATGTAAGAATCCTCTAGGGTTTTAATAGTCACAAGATTACAATAGACTTAACAAATATCCTTAACAATGGAATATGCATAATACTTGGTTAAATGAAACTATAAATAAATAAACCATTATTATAATTTTTATTTTATATTGTGATGAGTGAAATGGTTGGCTGTAAAGGTTGGCTAGTATTGAATCTTGTAATAGAGTCAGATCTAAATAACATCCTAACCATAAATCAAACCCTAACTCATAGATGTGTTTACTACACTTGTCTTTATCTTGCAAAAAATAAAACCTTCAATGAACCTTCTTCCCAACCTTCTTCCCAATAGTGTTCATCTACTCAATTATCCTAAATTAGTTTAAGAATTTCACATGTTAACCTTGAAATATTTTTTTATTTGACATAGTACTACATGGAAGTTTTATAACACTTCTTGAATGTAAACTAACTTAAATTAACATAAAGAATAATAAATGTGAGATGAAGGATTACTTGAATTCCCTTACACTATTAAATAATAAAGGAGATAAATTATATTTCAAGGAAAAAATTGGCATCTTATATAGATTTTTTGATAAATGTTTACATTATCATTATCCAAATTTAGATGTAGTAAAAAATTCAATCACATTTGTATGCATAGGTTTCAATACAATTTTGAGATCAATCTAGATGTGATTTTTCCCTTTTCATGCAGACATATTAACTCTCTACATTGAATATGAAAGTCCCCTACATAGATCAAAAACAAGGTCAAGAAAAATGTGACTAGATAACTTGCATTCTTTAGCCTCAAAATTACCATCCCAAGATTGAAGATCATTTTTATAGTTATAGAAAACTTATCCCATAGATATACAATTAGATTTCCCAATAATAGCATCAGAATATATGTCTATAAACTTAGAAAAAGCTATGGCACTCACTACAAAATCATTGAAAAACTATGGAAGAACAATTCCTATGAGAAAAAATTACTTACAATAATTACAACATAGCCTTGACATCCAAATTTATCCAATCCAAGCCTTTTGTAGGTCTAACAAATTATTTTGAAGCATTTTCTATTATGTGCAAGACCAAATAAGACCAGAAATTAAACACTAATCACTTACAACCACTTGTTGGTAAAAACTACTTAAACCACATGTGCGAAAAAACATGCTAAAATATTATTAAATAAAGAAAACATGATCATCAATAGTCAGTATCTCTTCTAACACATTAAGTCCTTTTTGAATACTCATGTGGCCTTTTAGGCTATTTTGGTGAATTATAAAGGAAATTAATGAGAAATATTTAGAATTATTAAAAGTGCAAGTAAAGGAGGAACTACTAAAAAGAAATTGAGGTCAAGCTATCCATTTGGTCTATAAATCATGCCAAAATAGGATGTTGGAAGGGGCAAGTTTAAAGGAAAAACACTAATAAGGAAAAGGTTATTGGGATGTTACGGTTAGGTTATCAAGATGAATTAATTGTAGGTACTAACGTAAGGAATGGCTAAAAGTATAACTACAAATACCTCTAAAATTTTTGTTGTATGGATGATGACATTAACATGATTTCATGATGATTTTAGTAAGGAAATCTGGAAGATGGATGACACCAACAATGTACAAAGATGGCATTACCATGATGTCAACAAGGATGGACTAGCCCACAACTCTATTTTAGGGTGATATCAACATGATATCACCATCAAGGATTCAAAATTGAATGGAAGGATATAAATGCAAGACAAACTTGATCCATTCAAAATACATATGCAATTCTTTCATACTAGTAGATGATTGAGAAAGAAAAACATGAAGAGAGTGGTAATCAAGGATTGAAATCTTTGAAAAACCAACACTAAAATTATTGAAGGAAAATGAGTGGACTTAAATGTTTCAAGGGAACAATGGAGATCACATAATGGTTGAGGGATGCCCATGGCCTCAACACTAATAGAAATAGAAATATTTTTAATGTAAAAGACTAGGTTTTCAAGGTTGAAAAAGGAATTAGATGATGGGATGCCCAGGTCAAAATCTTGGTAAAATGTACTTGACTTTAACAAACTATTCGGGGTTGGAGGTGAGATGTACAATAGGAGTGATACAAATAAAGGAAATCTAACACTCTAACATCATAAAAACTATATGGTATCAAAAAATTTAGGATTAAGAATGACAAGTATAAGAATCGCAACAAGTTTGAAAATTTAATAGAATTAATAGCTAGGAAAATTTTGAACTGTTTGGACTTGATAGTCAAGAACAAGTGCGACAAGGATGAGTCCTACTAATGCAATAGATAAGGGGAAGAAGATATGGTGAGGATGGAATGCAAGTAAATAAACCACCAAAGGTCCAAAACTCTAACAACATACAAAACCTATGGAAAATACCTCTACAATTGCATATTTAAAAAAAAAAAAGATTTTTAGTAGACATTGAAGCATGAAGAGCATGTAGGGTACACTATAGGACTAACTTGAACAAAATTTTGGCATGGGAGGAAATTTTTTGTATCTTCTTAGATCTATTACCGAAGGTAAGTCAAAAACCACCATAATGTAAGAGCAAATAGAGTGAGACTTGTAACAAATTATGAATACATTGCCGGATCCCGATAACCTCCATGTAAATGGGTAATATATTGTAATAATGAAATAGTAATAATGATCAAAATAAAATCATTTGGATTATGATTCTACATCTTGAAATCCAACTATATATAAATTTATTTATAAATTAGAAATGCCAAAAGTTGCCTCTCAACTGCCAACGGGCAGCCTGCTGGTGTAGACGGTAAAGGCTTTCAAAGAGGACAAATTTCAGTCCACATTGTCAACTTACTTTTTTGAAAACAAAATATGTTACCAGAGAGTGGAGGCTTGGACTAAGTCAGCAGGACTTTATTTTGACCAGTCTGGATTGAATGGATGTGAACCCGCTAACTGGAAAATGTCCAATAACAAAAATATGAGTAGCAGTTGGTATACCAACACGGGTTTATTTTACATGGATTTAAATGACAAAGGGAAAATATGGTGTGTTTAAGGGGCGCGTGCTTTACTTGGTTGCCACTCCAGATAGAAAGCCCCGCCTTATCTTTATAACAAACAAATTACACGAAGAGTACATGTGAATCAAGAAAAGTCAAGAAAATGAAATATGCACAACAAAAGCGAAATGACCTCACATCTGATTTCATCCTTGTATCCATATATACACACACAGAGAAACAGATTTTCACATGTCAAGTCAGAAACATTTTGGTTAACACTTATTTACCCTGTTTAAGTTGAAATCAGACTCTGAAAGCGGAAGTAGTTTATGATTCTGGCAATGCAGACATTTTATGGCCGCCTCCTGTTGCCACTTTTGGCATTGTTGTTCACTGTTCAATTTGTTTTAGGGAAACATACCGTGATTACACGGCACTACAAATTCAACGTGGGTTATCTGTTTCTATGAAATGAATTGAATGTTTTATTGTATAGGAAAGCATTAATTTATTTTAATCTATTTTTTGTTCTAAATATCTACAGATCCAAATGAAGAATGTGACTCGTCTTTGTAATACGAAAGCTATCGTGACTGTCAACGGACAATATCCAGGGCCTCTGATAGTTGCTCGAGAAGGAGATCGCGTGGTTATCAAAGTAACAAATTTTGTTAAAAACAATATCAGCATACATTGGTATCTCTTCTGCTCCTACAACTCAGTTATTTACATAATATTATTTGCTGATGCTCCTCTCTCATAGTTTACTTTAGCGGGTGCACCTAATGAATTCCTATGAATTGCTCAGGCATGGAGTTCGGCAGCTTAGATCTGGGTGGGCGGATGGTCCCGCTTATGTCACACAGTGTCCAATTCAAACCGGGCAAAGTTACGTGTACAACTTTATCATCAAAAGACAGAGAGGAACACTGTGGTGGCATGCCCACATCTCATGGTTGCGAGCAACCGTGCATGGTGCCATTATCATCTATCCCAAAAAGAATGCTTCTTACCCATTCCCTCAGCCATACCAGGAAGTGCCTATTGTTTTTGGTATGCCTTTCAGTACCCGCTGATAATGCGTTGCCGATGTACACTAATCTTAAATTTAAAAAGAAAATGCTGTCGTTGCGTTGCGAATTGCAGGGGAGTGGTGGAATGCAGACACTGAGGCTGTTATCAATCAAGCATTGCAAACTGGGGCGCAAGCTAATGTGTCAGATGCGTATACCATGAACGGACTCCCTGGACTTATGTATAACTGCTCTGCCAACGGTGAGGAAGGATTAATAAAAGGGATGAGACATAAACAGACTGGTCTTTATTTTCTCGTTTTCTTAAATGTAACAAAGGTCTCCTGTGTAATGCAGATACATTGAGGCTCCAAGTGATCCCTGGGAAAACTTACCTGCTTCGTCTAGTTAATGCTGCGCTTAATGATGAATTGTTTTTCGGTATCGCCAACCATACTTTGACTGTGGTAGAAGCGGATGCGGTGTATGTTAAGCCTTTTCAAACCAATGTTATTCTTATCACACCTGGCCAGACTACCAATGTCCTGTTGACAGCTAAATCTCAGCCACCCAATGCCACATTCCTCATGTATGCAAGCCCTTTCGCTACGGGAACAGCAGCTTTTGATAACTCAACCAGTGCTGGAATTTTGGAGTATGTTTCCAATATGACACCAGTTAATTCGTCCTCATCCTCTCTTCCTACGATGAAACCAGTGCTTCCAGCCGCGAATGATACCTCCTTTGCTGCCAATTTTAGCCAAAAGCTGAGAAGCTTGGGCAATCCGAAATTTCCAGCAGCAGCTGTTCCTCAGAAGGTGGATAGACAGTTCCTATTCACTGTGGGGTTGGGGCTGAATCCGTGTCCCCAAGGACAAACATGTCAAGGCCCCAACAACACCAAATTTACAGCCTCCATTAACAACATATCCTTCACTCTTCCCACCACCGCTCTTCTTCAAGCATACTACTTTGGCCAGTCCAATGGAGTTTACAATACCACTTTCCCTGACAATCCACCATTTCCTTTCAACTACACGGGCACGCCTCCTAACAACACACAAACCATCAACGACACCAGAGTCGAAGTGCTTCCCTTTAACACTAGTGTACAGCTAGTTCTGCAGGACACCAGCATTGTGACTTTCGAGAGCCATCCTCTGCATCTGCACGGCTTCAACTTCTTCGTAGTGGGTCAAGGTGTGGGAAACTACAATTCAAGCAATGACCCCTCCAACTTTAATCTGGTGGATCCTCCGGAGAGAAATACAATTGGAGTTCCCAGTGGAGGTTGGGTGGCTCTCAGATTCCTAGCTGATAATCCAGGTATTACTATCATCACTTAATGCTACCTTCAATCGTTCATTTAGTTTAATAATATTGTGCTTGTTTCACATAAATATTGTCCAACCGAATGCATGTAATTGCAGGAGTATGGTTTATGCATTGTCATCTCGAGCTGCATACCAGTTGGGGATTGAAGATGGCATGGATTGTTTTAAATGGAAATGGAGGCAGATCTCAATCTCTTCTTCCTCCGCCCAAAGATCTTCCCTCATGTTGATCGCTTAACCCATTCCTTCAAATTCACCATAACCCGTGTGCTTATTTTTCTAGTTCTCACTGCTACCAATTTTGTGCCTGTTCAACACAGCATCCGAAGAAGAAAGTGTCTGATTACTCTAACATGCAATATAAGAGGTATATCCTATAATGAGGGTAAATTTGGTATTGTTTGGAAATAAAACAGTTTTTAATTGACTTTTGTCCCTACTTGAATATAAACTCTCTTCTTTTATGGTTTCTTATTTATCACTTTTTTTTGTATATACGCGTGCATAATGAGAATCGGTTTTTTTTTGTGAAATAGCTACGTTGTTCTAGAATATTTCTTAGGTGGCGAGGACATAATTATGACAAAGATAAATAAACAGATTTTATACGAGATTTAAAGAAAATATTGAAACCCTCTCTGCATTTATTTTAGATTTCCTTTATATAAAATAGAAATTTATATCCTACTTAAAATGATTTTTTTAATATTTATTTTTATCGAGATGAATACTTTGTTATTATATATGAGATTCAGTGGTAAGTCGTAAAGCATGTAATGTCTATATGCATGGGAGGTCATGATTGCAATCTTTACAAATAGCATATATTTATATAGCATCAACTACTATCATGAATGTATAATTCTTAAAATTTAAAATAAGATGATGTAAACATATTTAAAAAATAGGCATAATGATTGAACATGATTTACTAAAGCTATAAATCATCTATTTTGTTAATTTTTATAGCTAACCCCTCATTTAAGACATAAAATTCATTGCACATTACAAAATTAGTTAACAAAATATTTTGTCTTAATGTAGTTTTGATATTTTTATAAGTCTTGTGAATGGATACAATTAGATTCTCTAGACTAAATCTAGTCTAATAATTCACAAGAATTATACAAAAGATAAATGAGGCTTCCACTAAAAAACCTCAATAACATGACATGCGATGATTTATTATTGAAATTGGGATCTTAGACGACTAATAATTTAAAATAAATAGTAAATAGTAAATGAACTAACAATCGCAAGATGCACAAAATAGAAGAATTACATAATACATACATGGAGAAAAAAACCTTATGACTAAAACACTAATTAAAGCATCATTCTATCATAATAAACATTAAAAATATATATTCTATTGAAATATAGACCAATTATGGGGATAAATTCTCCTTATTTCAACATGGTCAATAATACCTCATGTGCATATTCATAAAATTTGTTATTAATCTCCAAAATATCATTATCTTTTAATGAGAGACAACCCCTTAAATTAGCATATATGTATTAATTGAGAAATAAAGTAGCATGAAACTAATCCAGATCCCCGACCAAAAATCTAATGGAAACACTAGTATTTAATAATTCTATAAAGTGACATAAACCATCAACCAAACCAATGTTGAATCGACCAACTTAGGATTAAAAAAACCATCAACCCAATGTCTAAAAGGAGAAATACAAATGGGAATAAGGTATATTACATGGCATCAAACCACCACAAAGTCTTTTAATACTAAAATTAATTTTATTTTAGGTTTCAAGGGAAGCACCCTTACAAGGAGGGGAGTCCACTACATCTTCAGCAAAATAATCCCCAAGAAAAAATTCAAAGAAAGATCGAATTGTCTCAATTGGGATGGAAAACTTAACACCTACTTCAATTACCTTTTATTAAAAACTTAGTCCCCTCTTCATCACATGTGAATAATCTAAGACATACTTAAAATATACCTTTCCTAATGAATGACATCTTAAATACTGTAATTGAGGAGGAAACAAAAAATATATTTCAAATCAAGGAGATAGCTAAGTGTTTGACCTATTTTAAACAAGTTCCTTCTCTCATGCATGTCCTAGGTATAAAACTAAAGTTTCTATGCTAGATCAAAACTAACATATTGATCCCCATCAAGATCAAGTTTCTATGCACCAAATACCAAATATCATAATCCTTAATTTCTCACTTCATGAATGGCAAAAAAATATTATGTATATCTTCACTAGATACTTTTGTCTTCCTCTATTGTCCCTTTTTTTTTTTTTTAACATAAGAATTTATATCCTTATCTACTAAAAATTGAGAGCTTCCACACCAAGGCCCTAAAGTAGATTCCATTTTACACCTAGACAAGCAACCAACTAGAAAACCAAATGTAAAAAATGGAAGTATAACAAGCTTTAACTATAATACTACCATTCATAATTTATTATCTTAAAATAAGACACCATTTGAAAGTACCCATCCCATCCCATTAGTAATTAATTATCCTTGAAAATTATTACATAACCCACCCCATCCAAACAACCATTTACTGGGTATTTTTTAATTTTATTTTAGTTTTACTAGATTTAGATTTTTATTTATTATATTTTTCTAGAAAATGAATAATTAATCTTAAGTAGCCTGGCTTATCTTGGTTAGCATATTTTACTATGGATATTTTTTTATAGTATTTTTGATGAATTCTAGAATGATAAGAAGAATTGAGAAAAAAAATCTTTATTTCTTTAAAAAAATCTTTTGTTTTCTTATTAGTTTAACACAAATTTTAATTGCTTATCTTCGGAATCGATGTTTGAAATTACATGTTCTTCTTCAATAATAAGAGGATATAATTTTAATAAATCAAGGAAATCTTTATTTGGATATTTAGTGTTTATGATGGAAATAAAAATCCTAAATCATTCATGGATGTATTATTGTACTGTGAAATACAAGTTTTTGTTCTTTATTATACAAAATTTGCAACCATCTATTTCAAACTTATTTTTACTTTAGCATGATAGTTTATTATTTTTTGGTCAATTTTTCATATGATTTGTAAAAAAAAATATATTAACTTGAAACATAGAAAAATGGGGTAGGGTTCAAAACACATAGCATTTTATAATAAATTTGGAAAGTTTCACCAAACTTACTATAAATAAAAAGAGTAAAATGGGGTGTAATTAACCTACCTATTTTCTCTTTCATTAAGGAAATGAGATCCTCCAAGATAGAATCAACTTCTAGCCCTTAGGTGAGTCAATTCTATGGAAGATCTACAAATTTCATTTATGTGTGTGGATAGGGTAAATATGATTGTAAAACACTTTAGGGAGATGAAAATAGGTTAGTAAAACATAATTCATGTAGATGCAACATAAATCTAATAGGAACAACCAACTTTAGGCAAACTAGGTGAGTGGAAGACACTTTAAACCTATCTCAAAATCAATTATAGAGTGTCTTTTGACAAAAAATAGTGATAAAATTGACTGAACAGGGGTTTTGGGAGAAATATTAAAATACCAAATGCACTCATTTATGAAATGTAAAGGTTGGATCTAAAATATGAAACATAATACTAACAGAAATAAAAAACCTCTAGTAGATCTGAGAAAGGGTATGCCTCAGGAACTTCCATACAATCTTCTCTTGGGAGGACGTGGATTTATGCAATGAATGGAGTGCCTTCAACTCTTTGTCGTTAAATAAAATGCATCTACAACAATAAATTTCACATACTTGACACTAATCCCGAGCCGCTTAGTGTCTTACAACATGAGAAACACAAAGAGAATCATTTCAACATCTTAACACCAACCACGCAAGTGGAACCTGTACAAAAAATGCCCTTAGGAAATGGTTGGGGTTCCTTATACTTCACACCTACAATAATGGATGAATACAGTATCATAAACAAAGAATTTGAAAAGGGAACAATAGTCTTTTCAACACAAGACTCGACAGATCCTTCACAAGCATCCACCTCAACAACTTTAGACAATGAAGCAAACAACGAACAACCACCCGATCCAAAAGCAATGCAAAATATTTATGGAAAAGGTTATGAGCTTATGAAACAAATTTGCTATAGTGGAAAAGGATGTGGTTCTAGAGAACAAGGTATCCGCAACCCTATCAAGCTTAACACACAAACAAAAAATCATGGTCTTGGTTATTTTCCTTTGATAGAGATCACCAAGACTTCACCTCACATCAATACCATCAAAAGTGATCCTTTACAACACTCATTAAAAAAAAGAAATCTTCGCTTACTATCAATGTCATCTCGCAAAACACTAATGATTTATATTTTACACACTCCTCTAAAGGAGCGTAAAAAATATCACAATTTATAGAGCCTTGTGTAGGTATGGCATCCTATACTAAGCAAGACAGATCTTTGTTACAAGCTATAGGAACACCTTCTACCATTTATCAAGTGGGTATCTTGCTGAGACTCCTCCAAGATCACTTGATATCCCTTCCTTTGTGAAATTGAAAGAAATTGTATCACAATAATTCATTTTGCACCTATCATAGAGTCCATGGTCATTCTACTAATGAATGTAAGGCCTTGACTAGTAAAATACATCTTAAGGAGTTTGGTACTCTCCCTTATTTGGGGGTTAAACATTCCTCTAATTGATATTGATTTTCACTCTACCTTACATTTCCCCAATCCCTTTGTCTCACTCTTGTCTTGCAATAAGTGGGTACAAGGGGCTAGGTAGCCTTGTCCTCGTATGTCACTTGTCATTGTCTCTTTTGGCTAGTCATTAACCTTTCATGAACATATAAGAGAAATCTTGGGATGTAGACAACATGTCTTAAGTTGAATTGCATGTGACATACTACCCTTTTCATGTCGTAGCTTATTGGAAATATATGGCTTGGCATAGGGCTTTCTAAACAAGCTCTCATGTCTTCTTCTGCTACCTTAAAGAAATTTCTCACAGTAATGGTGTTAGAAACTGCTTTAAAGTGGGGGCATACATCGACACTCACATTTCATTGTGTGATTTTATTTTTCTTACGATTTACTCTCTTAGAAACATTAGGTACAATGTTGCTTAGGATGAGACATTGCACTTGTCCTCTCTTACAAACAAGACGATACTATTTTCACTTTTCCTCTCTTGGAAACAATAAGCATGATGTTCCCTAAGATGAGACCTTGCACGAGCTAAGCAACATCCCTTTGAACATTCCTTACAAAATCATTCAAAAAAAAATCTTTTGTGGCACCTTATCAAATTTATTAGGAGGCATAATTGTGGTATGGTTTGAGCAGGAAGTTTGAGCGGGAAGCCCAACCAATGGCACGAATTTCCCCATAGCCACCTATGTGTGTGTGTGAGTGCATACCATCCATGAGTGTATGTTTCTCACCTTTTTGGACTTCTCAATCGAAGGACAACCAAGATTTTTGTTTGCTTAGAGTGAGTATGGATTTTTATACAAATAGCCTAGATCTGGTCCACAACTAGTTGGACAAACACTAGAATCTTGATCCACCTTTTTACTTTCATTCTTGTTCTTCATTTAGTTCTTGTCACTGCATGATCATGTATCTTGTTTTGTTGCAAATCATTCACCTTGTATGTGTCCCTTTGCACTTATGATGGTTCGACTTAGGATCTTGGATCCTGGGGGCTTGCACAATCTCCTCTGGTCTTTGTGATCCTTTTTCATCCACATAGGTACAATTGGATCCTTCTCTTAAATGGCTACTTTAGTGTGAGTTTGAAGAAAGTTCATTCTCTCACTAAAGTGTGGGGTAAATGTAATGTAGAAAAATGTATCCTTTTTCACACTCATTTCCATATTTTCTTGTGGTTTTTGACCTAGTTTTTCCTAGATTTAATGTTGAAATGTGACCAACACATTCACATTAGGTCTTATACCCTTGCAAATCAATAAGAATTCTATAGTGTCTTGCAAAATTATTGTAAAATGTTGTAACCCACTTTAACACTTTTCTATGACCCTTTCATTTTACTTCACCTAATAACCACCTCTTTTTACCCTTTACCAAGCCTTATTTCAAAGTGTTGTAAGGATTTGTAACAAACTCTCACACTTTCCTAGGATTTTTATCATTAAATTGACCCTTTCTTATGTTAAAATGGCCCCTTAATGCACCCATAGGCCCTACTTAAGTGTGTTTCGAAGAACCATCCCATTAATAATCATTTAATACACTTTAATTATTGACATCCACTTAAAATTTCCCAAGTGGACTAAGTCCCATTTGGCATAAAAATCAAATTTAATCCAAATTTTTGGTAGGATATTGTCCTCTAAACCCTAAGGTTGGCCTATGATGTGATATTTTTGGGAAATTAGAGCACAACATGTATAAATAAAGGGTTTTCTCCTCATTTTCACCCCCATTCTATTCTATTTTATTCATTCACTCAATATTCTCAATCACTCATCTTTCATTCTTCTCAAGCAAGCTAGGGTTTCAGCATTCTAATTCATCAAGCAAGCATTCAAGGGTTGATTCTTCAACCATTATTGCAGGAATTCAAGATCTATAATCAAGGCAAGGTTTTGACTTCATTTTTTCATGCTTTATCTTATTATCTCTTTATGTTTTTATTTAATTACCTAAAAGGGGTTTGACTAAGGCAACCCCCCATGGCCTAACATCCAACATTTCTTTCTCTTTTTGTGTGATTTGTAGGTCGTGTTTGTTGATTTATCAAAGAGCAAGGTGTGGAATATTGTCAACAACTTGTTAAAGCTCTTGAAGGTAGTAAAAAACCTAATTAAGGCTTGGAGGACACCTAAAGATCGAATTCTACAATTTCAGATCGAGAAAACTACCAAGAGCAGAGGTGCAAACTGAGTGTAGATTGAGAGCTAAAGATTCCCCTTTAAAATCTTCAGAAAAGTGAAAGAGGACACTTCCCCTAGTTGTGGTGACTTAGTCCCATTGTTTAATTTTTTAATAGATTTTTGCAGATCCAGATACCCATTTTGCTGAAACAAGCTCGAGTGTAGTTTTCCAAAAAAAGTCTGAAACTAGATTAAGTCGCCCAGTCTGCAAATGTGTCCTGTCAGTCTTAAAAATCAGTTTTTTTTTAAATTCCAAGGGAATTTGCGGTCTTCACTCTAGCCTCTACCATTTTTTAGGTGCATTATTTATGTTTACCCCTTTTATCTTGTTCTTTATTGCATTCAATCCATCTCTCTACATATCACAATGTGTTTTCAAACAAGTGGCATTTTCTATGTGTTTAGTCTCTTTTATCAATTTCCAGAATTTATATCATTGTGTTTAGACATATTTACATGATACTTGCATTATTCTTGAATGTGAACATTTCCATTATAGTATCCCTCTCTCCTTTTAGGTGAAAACCCCTAGAAATGTTAGAGTCTTGTACTACCAAAATATATGTTACAATCATAAGGGTTTTCCTTTTGTAAGGCTAATAAGGAAGAAGATGATGTGGTATTATTGGAGATACTCTAAATTCACTTGCCTCCAGTTATGGAGGTACAAAGTAAAAGACCAATTTCCCTCAAGTTCAAAATTGGTGGAATTGGAAAGAAGTTGATCTTGTTCTCCTGACTTCTAAGATAGTTTTTGAACTAGGATGAGGAGCTCTAACGGCTCAATAAGTGATATCCCAGTGCATCAAAGTTATGTGCAAAATATGGGAGTAGATATACTACCCCTCTTCTTCTACATGACTCTGGTTCTCAAAGAGGATAAATACATTTTTTATCTTCATAGCTCCCATTTCTCAACATGGTTGGCCAGGCAAGCCCCCTTTGCATTTATTTTTAGAGCCACATTTATATTTATTTGTCACCAGTAGAAGCTTGGAATCAATTTGTAATCCATTATCACAAGAAATAGCTTGGAATCAATTGTGTGTATGTAAAGTGAATTAATGTCATTTATACAAAATAGGAGCTTACATGCTCTCCTCATCTTTAAAAATATATGTAATAATGTAACATTGTAATCTAGCTATAATAAAATAAATGGTTTTCTTATTCTTCGTTATTCATTTATAGTAAAGAATTATTTTCTCGAGTTCAGTATCTATGACTCTATTTAAATAAATAAAAAATCTTTAAGAAATTAAGTATTATCTATTTATGAAATATTTGCATGTAGATTTAAAACATAAAGCAACATAAATGAAAAAATAAAGTTACCATCAAATTGAATAAAATTATTATAAACACTAAAAGTTGTCACTCTTGCTAGGGTTTATTGAAATGTTATTGATTTATAGATTTTTGTTGACCTTCTTTGCTAGCTCTGGTATCATTATTCATTTTATTAAGTCCTTTGTAGTGTTAAGTTGCCAACCCCTTGGCCTTGATGTTAATCCACGTGCACTAAAGTTTAAAACAACTTTAAACACATGTTAATTTTTATATCATAATTTACTCAACTATTCGATGAATATTTGATGGATGGTTGTACTTGCATTCTGGAATGAAATGTACAGAGCACTAGGATTGTAAATTCAAACCTCCAGAATCACCCTATAATCGTTAGATTTACAAAGATGAATGGTTGAGATATCATTTTATAATTTATTTCTAAGTTTCATTATGGAAATGTAGTGTACTAATTGTGGAGTCTAGTGGCAACATGTTGATGTTTCATTCACTTTAATATTCAAAAAAATGAACTAAGTGATATAATTTTTAAGAGATATAGTCAGCACACAAGGAGATTTTAGATTTTTCATTGTAGTTCACCAAGGAGATTCTAGGTTCCAACAAATCCAATTAGTATTAATATTTTCAAGAATCAAAATCTAGGTAAGTGAAAGACAAAATTCCTACGACTATGTTTCATTTTTTAGATTAAAATCTTCTTTTTTAGAAAATTTGAAGTTTGGGTTTAGGGTTGAGAGGCTTAAGAAAAATTAAGGACTATGAGTGAATTCATTAATTCACATTGTATAAGTATTTCTACCACCAATACCACTAGAAAACCAAAGAAATTTGTTTGCAAAGGTAGAGAAAAATAGGATAAATTTTTTACATTATGTTGGATTGCTTAAACCTCAGGTTTCACTGATGAATACCATAATATTTATGAACCTAAAATATATGGTAGGCATACCTCGAAACTTATATTTTTATCTAAGAATAATTTTGTAAACCAAATGCAAGATAATAGTTTCAGTGCACTGTGGGTAAGTGGATTAGGGCACATGAGATTTTCCCTTTCCCATAGTTTATCATGGTCTGTGCCTAAAATTATGATGATAATAAAAGAGAAATGTTAATAAAGATAGCAAAGAAGAATTGTTATCCATTAATGTAGAAGAACTTGGAAAAGATTTGGGGTTTACAATTGAATAATTTGGAAATTTCCACATTGACCTAGATAATCTTGCTTGTGATTATGAAGTAGTGGATAAAAGGGAGAAAAATTATTTCATAAATAAAATAGTTCAGGATAACATACAAGCAAGAAACTAATTCAAAGGTAATTATAATCCTTCTTATGATTTTGATATTTTTAGACCATGGGTTCAGGATACTATTTCCATGCTATCATTTTTCCTTGGGTTGGATAGCAATTAGGAAGTGGGTGCAAGCATCCTTGAAACGGTAAATAATATCCATCGTGGTGTTCCACATGTCAAATATAACTTTATTGATCACATTGTAGAATCCATGCATGAACAATTTTTAATGATTAAAGGAGGTGCACACTCAAAGTCCACTAAGACATTTAGTTTCACAATCTACTTGTGTTTCTTTTTTCTATTCAAGTTTAGAGGAATGTTTCAAACCAACAAGCTTCAAATTCAACCCTATAGTAATTCTTAGGAAAATAAAATGGCTCCATTATATGATTTGACTACTAAGATAAGGATCCATGATTCTCAAAGGAACTATAGGTATTTTTTAGACTACTTTTTGGCTCCATTGCATCAAGCAATTACAAACAATCCAATTCCTAGATTGCATGTCATGTAGAAATTGCGTTCAAATAGGAAGATAAATACAATTGTTTGTTTGATACTTAATGGAACAATATAATGTGTTGATATTTTATGGATCAGGAGTAGAGCCATGCAAACTTCCAATACATGTGATAGAAAGGATTTTTGCATTGGAATATGCAAGGTAAATGCATAGTACTAATGAATTGCACTTTGTCAGTCAACAAAAGAAGACCTTATTTCCTGCTTTACCTTTTTCATGTGGAGGGTTCACATTTGATAGAAAAGCATTTAGTGTGGCACATGATCTTTTAAAAATAATTAATTTTTATGTTGTCTATTACTAGTACTATGATCCATGTGACATCATTAAATCAATAATTATGACTATTGGCCACAAGTAGAATTCAACATCAAAGTAAACCCTTGCTTGAAAACTTGAGAAACAAGGATTCTTGGGATGAGATAAAAATAGCAATGGAGAAAAATGTTGTCGAGAAAGGTATTTATTTTGAACAGTTGTCAACAAAAGTTATGGCATTGCACTGAAAGACAATCAGAAGGTACAACAATTTATACGAAAATGGCAATAAACCATTGAGTAGAGAAAAAATGAAAAATTCTCTAGATAAGGAAGTTACAGCTAAAAATTGGTCACGATAAAAAATTACTGCCTTTTGGTCTATGAGGAAGGAGCTAGTTGAACCAAGAACTCTTGCAAACTATGGAGATAACAAAGATCATGAGTTTAGAAAATTATGGAATATAGAGCATCCTAATGAACATGAATATTAATAAACTGATGATGAATATAATGATGATAGGAAAGAAAAAATCCATATCAAAGCTAGTTTAAGTGAGGCCACAAAAGAAGCATATACTTTTTGGGAGCAATCATAGCTAAAAAAATGGGTTATGAAGGTGGTGGTTTGGGGTCCCAAGGATAAGGAATTTTTATAGTAATAGATGTAGACCATAGAAAACTTGTTGATAATTGATGCCTTGGAGCTCATATAGTAGACCAACGGAATACAAGTATAGCTAAAAAAATCATTTTTTTAGAGCTTCAAATCCTAATCCTCAAGGTCAGATACAATCACAATTTAGACATGTCCATGGTGCAGAACCCAATGTAACTACCACTACCACTAGTGGTGATGGTATGGGTAGTATTAGTATTAGTGGTCAAAATTTTCTACAAAAAGAAACTACACACACAAGGACAACAATACAAGATACCACACAAAGTGATCAAGGCACACATAAGAGGGAAAGGATTTTGGCAGGTCCAAGTCCAATATCAACTACCATTTCCACCACAAAGGAGTTATTTCTAAGAAATCCCAGTCCCATATTTAGTGTGGCTACAACATCACTAGCAACTACAAGTACTCCTATTCCCTCGCCATTCAAGAATTCCAATGTTCCTACATCCCCAGGTTTTGATTACATTGAATAGTTTAAATAGAAATCAAAATTGTATAAAAAGGAAAAGAAGAAACTGATGGAGAGTGCATTCATTGTAACTTTAGAGCCTGCAAAAACTATGATATTACCCACATTTGAAATAAATAAAGAAATCATGGAGTACACATTTTTTATTCCTACAGTTCAAAATAAACTAGCAAATCCGATGGATTGATCTGAATTTTAGGTGAGTAGTTTACAATTGGATTTTTCTAGGCTCAAAAATATTAGAAAAATTAATGTATCAAAGAAAAAATAATGCATTAGTGTACACATGATTGATAAAGAAATATAGAGAGAAAAAATGTTACAAACTCAAATATAAAAATTATAGGCAGACCTAGCAAATGAGAAAGCAAAGAGGAAAGCAACAAATAACAAGAGCAATGAATTAGAAATAACAATAAAATATCTATGTCTACATCAACAATCAAAGAGGATAAATAAAATGAGAGTGAACTGAAGCAAAGGTTAGATTAGAGAAAAAATAAATATGATGAGGAAAAATCCACTTCAGAAAAATTAAGACAAAGCATTGGGAAAGGAAATGCACAGTTGGAACAAAAATTGGAGAAAGAGAGAAAAATAAATGAAAAATTGGAGGCAGAGCTAATGGAAGCAAAAAATGAAGTTAACTCTTGTCAAAATAAGTTAGCTATATTTTGTAGAGAAACAATAAGGCATATGAAACAAAAGATCTGGGATGAAATAATGCAAAGGATTTGATTGTTTGTCTGAATTATTTCAATTGATTGATGCTATTAGACTACATTATAAGAAGCTCATAAAAAATTTAGTGGACAAAAAGAAAGTGTTGGCATTAGAGAAATTTGCAAATCAAGTTCAACAAATAGTCTACAAAGCTAGTGACAATGATTTGAAATCAAAAGGGATTAATAATCGACTTGCTACCTCAATTATTTTTTCATCTATCATTTAAAATTGTTTTAGAATGTGTGAAACAAAGGAATTTGTGCATATAGCTACAAACAAGATGAACAAGCTGGATGAAAAGGTAAGGAACTTCACAGAGCTTATATTTCCATAGAATTTTGACACAAATAAGCGATTCATTGGAAATGATGATTTATAGAAAGAGGATGGAGAGTGCAAGGAATATTGATTTGGAACACTTTCCTTAGAACCCAAATGTGGTGAACTATTTGGATTCCATCAAACCACTAATAACCTTGAATGCAATTTTGACTAAAGAGTTAAAGAGAGGTTCCAATTTCAATCATGAATTTTAAATAAATCTTTAAGTCAAACAAAATTAGTTAGAACAAATGACAATTCCACCTCCTAAACAATGTAAGTTTCTAGAAAAGGTGATACACTGATTTGATATTTGATAATATGATTTTCCAAGTTCTAACTCAGCTTTGTGCAAACTTGTCTTTGAACAAGATTTTTTATTTCCAATGCCTCTATGTATTCCTTCATGTGAAAATCAATGAAAAAACTCAAATTCAATAATGTGTTGATGTTCAATTATTTGTATTATTTATTTTATCATTTCAAGAAAAACTCCAATTTCAAATACTAGATACACATGAAACGATTGTTGATATTCACTATTTTATATGCTACTATTGTTAATATGTTATTAAGAATTGAGTTGAATGATGAATAACTAAGTATATGTTTAAGTTTTAACACAACTAAAATATGAAATTATTAATAATATGTTAGTTTAGTCATACAAACCTATGATTCCATCAGAGCATTTTAATTATTTTGTATTCAATTGTTAGTACTGTTATCAAAATTATATATGCATATTGATAGACTCAAAACCAAAGATAACTCTAAAATGATCTTTGTATTCCTTTACAAAATTTTCTATGATCAATTGACAAGCAACGAACCAATATTTTTGGCCTTGAATTCCTTCTTATAGAAATGAAGGAGCAAACAAACTTCAAGATAGATAGTACACATATCCCTTTTCTATTAGATTGATATAAAATATTCCCTTTGTAGTTATATTTGCATTTTCATATGAAGGGAAATAATACATGAGACAAAAACTATTTTCATTTGTCAATGAAGAACGCACCCCGATTTCCAAAAGGAATCTTTGAGCTGATCTAGCAATATCCACGTGCTCAAAATTATAGCGGCGTACTCAAGAATAAAGTGAAATAAAAGCATAAAGTGTAAAAGGCAGAAGAGACAAAAGACTTATCCATGTCTGCAACCTTGTCATCAAATTCAAATTCGGGAGAAGATAATGTTTTTTCCATACTTCTTCAAAATCCTAATCTTCACTAGTTCTAGGCTATACATTATATTTCTCTCATCTATTACTCACCATATTTGCAAAGTTAAGAGTAAAATTACTCACCATCCCACTATTATAGCTCAATCCTCAACAACATCCAAATATTTATCTTTCCATGCTTGAAATTATTCTTCTATAGACCAATAAAATGTTATTATATCATCATCATTTTTCCTATAAAGAGCATATTTGGTTACAAATTGATTTGGCTCTTAATCAAACTCCTCCAAAGCAACCTTGGCTTGAGCAATAATATCCATGTTCTTCTATAACATGCCCATATTATTTTCCTTACAAATTTTGGCTACTTGAATTGATCTCACCTTATTGGCCTCTTATTGCCACTCCTACAAGGACTTGATATTACCATCATTATTTAGTATATCAAGTTATAGGCGATGATTCATCTCATGAAAACTCTTCACCAATTCCCTTATATTAGCCTCTAAAGGCTCAACGTTTCCTTGGAACTCTTAGATTCCAGTCACATTTCTAAGGGTTTATTTAATCTTCTCAAGTCCATTAACATCATGCTTAGCTCCCACAACCATTATTCTTAAGTCCTACAGACTAGGGATCCATGTCTCCATAAGTGGAATAGCTACCTCCTTGTCAATATCAAAAGAATTTATTGCATTCACCATTGAAGAGTAACTAGCATGAATTATAATTAACCTTTTATCCACTTCTCTATTCAAATGTTCCAAAACTATAGTCACAATTTGTAGGTTACTATCAAGAATGTCTTTATCATGTTGACTGACCTTTTCTTCATACCCTTTCATCTTTGGGCTTAGTTCTTCTTTGTTGATGCCTTTTACTTGTGTTGTATCTAAATTATTTGGTCCCTCAAAAATAATGGCCACATTTCCCATGAAGAACTTATAGTGGTATAGTGGCAACAATTTTTGGCCCTTGAGAGGTAGAGGGAGAAATAATATTGGTTTCCCTTAGCTCATTTTTTAACAAATTCTATAATTTCTCCTTTAATAATTCCAATTCAGTATGTAACTACATTGTTTGTTGATGGTTCTTTCCATAATCAACCAATATATCATTATACTTTTTTCTATAATAGTTTTCTTTCTCAACAATTACTGACTCCACAGTTGCTTTTGTGAATTGAGAAAAATTAATTGACACTGTTGTAGACTCAAAATTATTGAAGTATCAAAAACTCTTTTTTATAATTAATCCCCCCTTTTAATCTACACTAGGCTCTATAATGTTTGGCTTCATTCTATTGGGGGCTATAGCCTAGATGGCCAATACATCCCACTACTCATTGTATGCAGATCCTTGCAGTATAAATTTAGCTTCTTCCTCTAAATTGTAGAGAGGTCTATCATATCTATTTATTGTATCAAATTCATTGGCATAATACAAGTCCCATTCGGGCAATAAAACAATTCCACTTTTTCTTACCGATGCTCTACCTTCCTCGATAGATATTTCTTGATATTTTTCTTTCATTTATTTTATTACCTGGGCTTGGATGACTAGGCTAGTTAGCTCAGGATGGAGGCTCCTCTATTCTGCAACCTTATTTATAAATTCATCATTCTTTTACCTCCAAACAAATTCCATGAAGGCTTTGGACTTCATTAAAGAATCACCGTCTATGTAAATTTTATGCATGGTTCTTTTGTAACAAAATTTTGGCTATTTAAGCCAATGAGGTCATCCTTGCTTAATCTCAAACCAAGTTGTTGTGGCACAATCACCCTCGGTGGAGAAGACATCCCTCACTACATTTATTCTTGGGTTGCGAAGATCTCTTATCCTCTTCATAATCCATGAAGCCAATTGATTGAACCTTTTGCTTCTTCAGAGATAGCTCTCTTGGTGGTGATGCTTGTCTTGGTGGAGAGTCAATATCAATAAATTCGGGTCCTATTGACCTAGGGGAGATGGTGGTGGAATTTGTGGTATTGGAAAAGGAATTATTTTCTTCTCTTGTTGAGAAGAGGGGGGAAGTTGTATTCTTTCCCTTCACCTTATTCTTCTTCCTTCTAAAAACAATGACATTATTTTCCTCAAGGGGATGGTAAGCTAGCCATTCTTCCATTATAGGGTCTCCCCCCTCACCTTGTTCCTCTATAGCAATGGCCTTTGCCTTTTCTTAAAGCAGTCTCTCACCTTGTAGGTGCCCAACCACTATTTCAAAGTTTCTGAAAATATATTCTATCCTCTGCATCTCGTTTTGGAATTTCAACAAGAGCAGTGAATTGTTGAGTGGCAGTGAATATATTGAACCATGTTAAACAATGCAACTAATGAAAACAATGCAAACTAAACAAAAACATATGCAAACATGATTAACAACTATCTCATAGTGGATTGGTGTCACTCTGTCATGTATGATGCAGCCCTTTCCCAATCCATGATAAGCAAGATTGCCAAGATGATGAGATGATAGACGATGAGATGCTCTTGAGCTCAAGTTGCCTATAGTGGAGATGCTTTCAAATGTGGATGATGAAGAGCAAGATTGATTCTCAAATGAAGAGAGTAACCTTGCCTCAAGATGTGTTGTTTTGTTTGAAGGAGAGAAGCCTTCAACTTATAGTTGAATTTGAAGGGAGGAGAGGCCAAATTGGTGAATGTGGGATCATTCATGGGCCAATGACAAGATGCCACTTGTCAAGATGTGAGAGGGTGAGGAATGTGCAAGTCTTGGCCAATGTGCCAATTTCAAATTTGAATTTGCATGAAAAGAAATGTTTAGGGAGGATGAGAGGTGCAATAAATGCTAAGTTGACTTGTGTAAGAGCATTTAATGCCTTGTTGGAAGGGACAAGTCATGTGGAGGGACGATTCAAATTGGAAGAATATTCCATCTTGATGCCCTTTTGAAAGTAATTAGAAGAATTGATAAATCAAATAATTGATTTATTGGTGCAAGTGGGTGGGTTAGTTGAGAGTTTAGATTTGACTCTAGTTGAGTCAAAAGCTAGAAAATGGTAGTTATGATTAGAAGTTAATTAATTTAGATTAATTAACTTGGGGATTTTATGGATTTGATATTTGATCTAAATAAGTTTGATTTATCAAATCAAATAAGAAGAACTTAGGACTTAATGAAGTAATTTAATTTATTTAATTAAATCTGATGAAAATTAGGGATTTAATCAATAAAATATTTTAATTGATTAATAGAAGAAATGGATGTTAATTACAGCAGAATGCATGATGCATGATGTTAGTTTTGCATGTCTACATGTTTCCCCTCTTTGAAGCAATGTACTTGTTGCATTGATTCAAAGAATGATGTTGCTAACATCGAAATTAAAAAATTCTTTGGTTTTCTCAGATGCCCCAGTGGAAATAAGTACATTAGTACATTGCCCCCTCGAGAGATAGAATGAAAATATTCGATTTGGGGTGGATCTCACGACAAAAAGGTTCAATTGGATGTATGGATGGTTAGACTATATGATCTATATGATAATGATGATGAAAATGAGATGTTTGGAAGATGCTTAAAATAACAAATCTATATTATTTTAAGCATGTTAAATGATTATGCAATGCATATGAGATGGATGAGATGGATGATGTTGTCCTATAATGATCTGACGTGATTATGCAAGATGAGAGGATGAATGCAGGATGGATGCATTGTTAGTGCGAAAGAGGATAGAAGAATGAGAGGGATCAACCCTTAAATTCAAGAAGATGAAGAAGTCCAATAAGTCTACTAGTCATCAAGACTTTATTGGATATGATGATGAATAATGATGATGTATTGCTTATCCAAGGATGGGAAAAGAGCATACCTTTCTTTATGTTTGATAACACACATAGGTGCGATGCGTCAAGGTATTAAGAACCAAGATGGCGTTGCACCTAGTGTGATGGACTTTGACTCAACAATCAGATAGGAGTGCTCTTGTTCACACTTGACATACAAAAACCTTGCTAGGACGGACCCAACAAAGCAAGTATTCACCAAGTTATTTTATAAGAACATCCAACAAGCATAATAGATAAATAGATAATGATCATTGCCCCATTCCTTTCTCTCTAAACCTATTTTGTTTAGGCATCATCGAGAGGTCCTTGGAATGAGTGCGAAATAAGTGAAAAAGACCAAGATAAAATAAACAAACAAGTTGATGTTCTTCGTACCGCTAGCTAAGGCTAAACTACTATGAGGTACCTGATGCTTATGTCCATCATGGGAAAGCTTCATCCTAAGACATGTTGTGATCAGGGTTTTGGTGAGACTGATTGGGTGATAAGCTATTGATACTCCGAGTTGACCAACTTGCTTGCTTACTGATCTAGACTTGAGACTTTGATGTTTAAGCGTTCATTTTGGAGCCTACTAAACTTGTTTGTGATTGCTTCACCAAAGGATGAAGGTGACGATTGATTTATTAGGAATGTTGACAATCACGGGTGAAAGTGAGATGAAATGGATGCACCATTTTGGTTTTCTCAAATCTTTTGAGGCTTTTTTTGGAATTTTTGAGATGTTTTACAAATGTTTTTGGTATTTTCAATATTTATGAATGTTTTTGAATTTTGTGTCTCGGGGGCCAATCAAGGATGGCCTTGCCTACGTTTAAGCTCAGAGATGACGTGGTTCGGACTCCAATTGACTTGACTGCTAATGAGATAGATGGGCAAATGGATTGCCATTGCGACGAACGCCTAAAGGACTGACCTAAAGTGTAAAATAAATAGATGGGCAAACGGATTGCCAATGCGACAGACGCCTAAGGACTAACCCTAACTTTCTCGAGGGATGATCAAAGATCAACCTTGCCTACGTTCAAGCTTAGAGATGACGTAGTTCGACAAGGTGAAAGACTGACAAGACTCAATGAATTTAGAAGATTTTCCGATATTTCGACATGTTTTTGGATTTTTGATGATTTGGATGTTTTTGAAATTTTGATGAGTTTTTTTAATGTTTTTGGATTTTTTGATGATTTTGACAATTTGGATATGATATGTGATGATATCAGTGCTCCGTTTTTGGATTTTGTTGAAAACCAAGCTTAATGTTGATCAATCAAATTGATGGATTGATAGTTTGACTAAGTGTGTTAAGTCAAACAAAAGTGATAATGCACTTGTAAATTCTAGGAAGTTGTGTTATCATAGAGTAAACTCATACAAAAGGGTAGTTTGACTAAGTGTGTCAAGTCAAACGAGGTGGTTTTGGATTTGATAATTTGGCTAAGTGTGTTAAGCCAAACAAAGATGATAATGAACTTGTAAACCCAAGGAAGTTGTGTTATCCTAGAGTACACTCATGCACAAGATGATAATTTGACTAAGTGTGTTAATTCAAACAAGGTGATAATTGATTGGATTCGATTGATCAAGATTGAAGAAGTTTGATTTGGAACAAAATTATTTTGATGATTTGATGTGACACAGATGTGCACATTAGATGCGACTGATATGAATTGCTTGGATTGATATTCAATGAAAGATAAAGCTTGATGAGGAACATCTTCTCGTCAAAATATTCCATGGGCTAGTGATTTGGGTTTTGGATCACAAATGCTTTAACCAATTTGATTTCACATTTGCCAATGCTCGGATCACCACATAAGTGTGAAGATATAGATCAAGTTTTTTTCTCGAAGCAAGATTCAAATATCTGCCCCCAGTGTCTAGCAATATTTTAAAGGCCATGGGTGGATTCTTGGATAGACGGATGGACGAATGGATATGGATTATTTTGCGATAAGATAAGGTGTTCAAAAAGTGGATGCACCTTTGGATAGTGGTTCAAGGTTCAGATAACGTTAGGTAGGATGGGATCAATCAAAATGACCCATGTCAAGATGTTTACCATAAATACGTGTGAAGTTGTACCAAACCTTCATCAAGATCAAGATAAGGTAGATAGATGGTAATGGGTTGGATAAACGGTTCATGGATGAACAGTTTTAAGATGGATGAAATGTTGGCTTTATTATGGATGTGATAAGATGCTTTCTCCTCAACTAGCGCACGTAGATGCTCGATTCTACACATGGCGCCTATTTACCAGGTTTTCATCATGGTACTTGTCCAAAGTGCCACCGAAATGGTTTTCGCTAGAGGATGATTTTTTTCTTGATGTTTTCAAATCCTTTTTCTGATTTTTTTTGGATTTTTTTATTTTTTTATTTTTCTGTATTTTTTGAGAGATTTTAAGCTAATGTTGAGCCACCTTGTGGTGCTGATGTTGATGCTTCTATTGTAACATGCCATCAGTATCCTGCTTGAAGAAGTTTCTTTGCCAAGATACGTGCACTTGAAAGAAAATTTTGAGAAATTTGTTCTGCTTTGTTGATATCAGAGTTAACTCTGTCTTTGTGCGCCTATCGTGATAGAGTGCCTTCTGAATCCTTATGATGAAGGGTTGTTGCCAACACATGGTCAATGTGAGAATTGGATATCATGTGTGGAGGCGTGGATGGAGTGTGTTTAGGAATCAAAGATGGATTCGTTGGCAGTTTGGAACCTTTGACTATCCAAACTTGGGAAGATGAGCAATAATGAGTGGATACGGAAGTGTGCATGGAATTAGGACCAACTGCTTGATACACTTTGTATGTTGCTTGAGAAGCTTCCTTTTTCCTTTGTGGAAATCTTTTATGGATATTTTTCCCTTTTTTATTTTGCCCCATAGTTTCTTTGACTGATGGAGTTTGATAGGGATAATCTTTCTTTGTATTCTTTGGTATCCAAGTGTATTTGATTTGTTGGATATGCTTCTTAGCTTCTTTTTCTTTGATATGGTTCTTCATGATTCGATTCAAGTCTTTCTTTTGTTGTTGGTGCCAATTCGTGGATGGGGTGATGGGTGGATGAAGATTCATGACATGGCAAGTCATAGTATTGGCATTGGTTTCATCATAAGGATCCTTCGTGCTCCCTATGTTTATGTTTGCTCGAGATGAAGTTGCCCCCAGTTTTTTGGAAGTATCCCTGATATGTTTATATCCCTTGATTTTCAAATAACCAAGGCCTTGATGTTTAGGATTGCCGATAATTTGCACTGGTTCTAGGATACCCTGTTCATGTAGGCCTAATCCTCTACCTTGATAATTCATCTATTGAAAAAAATTATTTGCCATAGGATATGATTTACCTTGGAAACAAGGTGCTAATCCTTTTATGCTCTATGGTGGATCTTCAAAGGTGCTAACTTCTTCATTGATAAGATATCTTTCTCTAAGAAAGGTAAGTGACCCAGCTTTATAAGTGATAGAATTTTCCATAAGTGGGATGAATGCCTGATTGATATCTTTGTCTTGATCTTGTGAGATATCAAATTGTATTGCTTCTTCAAGAGGTGTTGGTGATTTACCGTCCACATACAAGTATTTCTCTTGACTCCTTTCACAGGATGTTTCTGATTCACAACTTTTGCAGAAGCCTTCTTCATGACCTCTTTCTGCTATGTCTCCAAAATTTTCCATATCTTGGTCATATGTACAAATGTTAAGAGTATGAGACTCTTGTTCCTCAGTAAGAGTATGAGACTCTTGTTTTGAATAAAGATCATTTACGTGTCCATCCAAAGAAAGCATCTCATGGGTAGATGGACGAGTGTGTGCTATATGGATATTATCATCATTTGTAGCATTTTGTATAGATAGGAGAGTGCCCATTAGATCATTGTAGTATCTTGGAGATACGAATTCTCGATCTTGAGTGATTTTAGAACTATTTTCAACATGCTTTGGATCAAGTTCTTGACATGGGTCAATTTCAAAGGATGGATTGCTTATAGTGGATTCTAGGACATCGTTCTTAGGCATGGAAAGTGGCTCAATATACTTTTGATCTTTGAGGATTCCTTCACTATCTGTAATCATGTGGTCGAGGGATGTCAATATGTCATTGGAAGGGCCATTGCTAGACCTTGATGGAAGATTTTGATCATGCTTTGGAATACGTTCTTGAGATATGTCCTCTAACTCATAAGGTGATGTAGAGACATTTTCGATATGATCAGTGGTGGATGGATCATAGCTTATGTCAATAGGATCAAATAACATCAACACTCCTTGAAATAGATCTTTGTAGGAGGTGTCTTGATTATGACTAAAAAATGGCTCTTGATGTATGTTGATTTGATCTTCAGATGAGATGGAAACACCTTCAAGGTGTTCATTGATGGATTGATCTTGATTTTTTATTTCAACAATTATGGTGGGAATCTGTTGCAAGCTTTGTTGAGCGAGTAATGCCTATGTTTGCTGTTGAACCAACAATGCTTGTTGTTGGTCGTGTTGTTGTTGTTCCAACAAAACTTGTTGTTGGTTTTGCTGCTGCAATTGGTAGTCTTGCAAGGCTTGTTGATACGCTTCTTGTTGTGCTTTCAATTGAGCTTGGTATTCTACTTGTGCTTCCGCTTGTTGAGCTTGGAATTGTGCTCATGCTTGAGCGTGTGCTTGTTGGATTGCTTGTGCCATCTGAGCAGCATGTGCGGCTTGTTGGTTTTGGAGCACCTTTTTGCGGGAAGCTTCTTGAGAGGCTTACAACATGATGGAGAATGAATTGGTCGTGTTGTGTTTTGGCAGTGGTGGTGGTGGTGGCGGTGGGTTGGGGATGGTGTTGATTGTTGGGATTGCTTGGATGTTTGCCACCTACTCTTGCGATACTGATGGAAAAATGGGATGATTTGGTATGATGTTTTGATTTGGCATTATAGGTTGACTTCTAACATTTTTTTGGTTGAGAATCATACTGCCTTGATTTAGCTAACTTTGATTTTTCATGGGGGTGATCCTACAAAGCTGGTTTACAATTTCTGAGAGGAACTGATTTTTGTTGAAATCACATATTTTTAGAAAATATAATGATTTAAGCCTTTAAAAGTTCCATTTTAAGGATTCCAATTGAAGAGGATTTGATCAAACCACCTTAGATCAAACCCCCTTGGATAGAACCTCACTAATTTTAAACCATACCTATAAATGAGTCTCCTTTAAACCTATCAAAATGCTAATAAAAAATCACTTTTGATTTACCTTTTGGGGGATCAAATGAATTCATTTAAAATTTATTTCAAATTATTATGGTAGTCCTTGAAATGAGCTATCCCACGAATATAATTTTAATATATATTGGTTTTATTATGTATGTGTTTTTTTAGTTTTATTAAACATAGGTTTTTCACTGAAAATCAAGCTCTCTGTTTTGCACATGTGGAAAAATATTAAATTATCAAAATAATTTTTTTTTAAATATTTTCATGCTGAATACTGATGTCCTTGATTGATTAAAAAAAATAAAATTGAATTTTGATACATACAGAAAAAGTTATGTTGTATACAGTTCACTTGTGTATGAATTGCAATTGGTTTGACTTCGAAACTCTATTAAGGAAAAAATATTCAATAAAAAACTAAGAAACCAAATGAAATTTCTAGATATCATAGTTACAAATATAAATTCAAAAAAATTAGAATTTTATCCTTCATACAGAAAAATTTATGTTGTATACGGTGAGCATCACTTTTTTAAAATGTTATTTTCTGAAAAAAACCAGTTTCGTGGGAGATGGAAAAAGAAGTGCAATCTTATTCCAAAAATTTTGAAAAAAATATTTTTAAAATCTATATACAAAATTTGATGAGACTCTAGCTTGCATCATCTTCAATTTCCTCACGGTTTAGCCACTATAGGTGCTCGAATGTGAAGATTTAGTTAAAAACAATAATTTCAGTGTCCAATTTGGCCAAAAATTGTAAACCACTATTATGGGATCACCCATGGTGTTACCTTGACTTGAATCAACATATGGAGTTTCCAATATATTGCTAGTATTTTGAACAACATTAGGGGGATTTGCAAGCATATCTATCCCAAAGTTCACCAAGTGTGGACTAGAAATTTTCTTGTTCAACAAACTTGTATTTGGCATGTATGGATTTGGTGGGATAGTGTTGTTTGGAAAACTCAAGGATTGAGTGTTTGGTTGATAGATTTGTGAATTTGGACTTGGATTTAAATCTATCATTGGGAAAGGTGTTCCAAGTTTTAGATTGGGCATACTCACATTCGTATCATTGAAGTTTGGAGGAGATAATGATGCCATGTTTGAATTGCATAAATGTGAGTTTCGATAATCAATTGGCATTGTGAGACTTGGATAGTTTGGTTGACTCGAACTGCTCATGATGTATGGATCAAGTTTATATTCCATATCCCTCTTGTGTTGAGATAGAGTTTGAACCATAAAATGAAGATCAATTTTCAAGAATGTAAGAGATGAACCTCTAATTCTTTAGATCGGTCTAAACCTTAGGTTCAAAGAAGCGAAGAACTAGGATAATTGAAGGATCAAAGTGATGACAAGGATGAGATAAACGAAAGATGAGTGATATAGATGAATGGAACTCTTAAAGAAACTTTGAAGGAAATGCTAATTTTTTTAGGACTTTGATTGATCGTGATTGGATTTATGGTTTGACTAGATGTGTTAAGTCAAACAAGAGTGATAAATATAATCGTAAAACTCTAGGAAGTTGTGTTATCCATTGAGTGAACTCCTACAAGATGGTAGTTTAACTAAGTGTGTTAAGTCAAACAAGGTAATGATTTGATAATTTGGCTAAGTGCATTAAGCCAAACAAGATGAACTTGTAAACCCTAGGAAGTTGTATTATCCTAGAGAAGACTCATGTATAATATGATGGTTTAACTAGGTGTGTTAAGTCAAACAAAGTGGTTTTGATTTCTTCTAAAATTTTAGCATAAAAGATGTTTACAAAGTTTCCAAGAGTTGTTGGTGAGGTGAATTTTGACTGATTTTGATGGTTGAGAGATGGATGAAAGTGATTGAATTTGATCCTAGACTTGACCTAGAATAACACTTCTTCTTACAAGACCTCGGTGTTGATGAACACGCTATATTTCCTATGGGAGGAAAGAAAACCTTTCAAAAAAATTGGGATTCTGGTGATAGTAAAACTCATACAACTCAGGATCTCAAGACACTCCTCATGAGCTTTTAGACTAAGCTTCTTGAACTTTGGTTTTGGGATTTTGATCTTATGGGAAATCATGTTAGAAAACACATGTGTAATCCAATTTGTCTTTTATCTTGTTTTAGTGAATTCTTTTTACCAAAAGCACTTTGCTTGATTATGTTTTCAAACTGTATGTCTAATGTCCCGCTTTCTTTTTCATCCGACAAGGTCCATTATGTGGAAATCAAGGAAATTAGGGCAAGAGTTTCCTAAGTTTATCCTTAGTGAAAATAAATGATGATAGAATTCAAGCACTTAGAAATCTCTAAGGATAGAATCCCTAGGGAAAGCAACAGTACTTAAATTCATCAAGGGTATTTTTCTCCTCAAAGGGGTTTGAAATTTTTGAGGTCTTGTGAATATTCGTTTTCAAATGTTTTCGAGAACCAAGCAATGTGTTCTTTTCTTCCAAGCACTTTTACAATCCTAGGATGATAAGGCAATATCTTGTTGGGTTCCCACTTGGACGAATCCGGTTGCACATATCTTGTGCGAATGGCTAAATGCTTGACCACACTGGCTCCCCTCCACAGCACACACTTTTTGGGTCAACCAAGCATTAGTACCCATGAATCTCCCATGGCATACCTTCCATTTCTACAACAAAAACACATGTATAATGTGGGGCGGCTTCAGAGGACATGACTGGTGTAAAAGGGGAATGGATGGAAAAATCATAATTCCATGCTTTGAATCTCACCTCAGCAATTCCCTTTGGTGGCTTCCTCCACCTCTCAACCTATAGGTCTTGACACAAATTCAGTTACCCCTAGTTCTATTGGCCATTCCCTCTTCCTACCATGTCACACAATTCAACCAAAACTTAGTGCTTTGCCTCTGCTTCACCCTTGACCCTTAATCATCCCTAAAGGCCAAATACTCTCAATACTCAACTAAATGCTTGCAGGGGTGTAAAGATCTTTGTTCATGCTCCCTAGCATTCCATTTGGTCTCTTGAACAACCACTAACTCCATTCCTTCATCGTTTCTTCCAAACCCTCACTTAGGGTTAAAAAGGCTACAAGCCTAGAGTCTCTTTTTAGCCCTCCTAGCCCGAGAAAAATGGAATTTTCACAAAACTTGTCCAAAGAACCCCAAACCTTCATAGGCTTTGCTTGGTCCTAATACCAACCTCTACAAGATTCCTGAGGTCTCATTCCTTATCTAGCTGTACACAAGTCGCTTCACCAAATTTAGGAAAATGTAGGGTTTTGTTGCCATTTCCTGGCCACCCGGTTGGACTGTCAAAGAGTTCACCACCCAAATGGCTTGTTGGGACCTCCTCCTTGGTACCAGACCTTCATAATACCCCCTTCCAACTTTCAACCATGGGGATTAGCAAGGTGAGGTCACCCCTACAAGTTATGCTCTTGTTTTGCACTGTCCTTCCTAGCCGAGCATTGCCAAGCTCGCCTAGGAAGTGACTTTCCTCATAGCTACTCGACCCCTAAAGACTCCTAGACCTAACCTATGTACAGGCATGGAGCTTAGCCTCATTCCCCTCAAACTATACACTAGGTATAGTGGAAGATAGAGGTCTAAGACTCCATGGTTGATAGTTACCAGACTGATCAGCAATGGAAAGAAAACAAAACTTAACTAAGAACAAGCTATGAAACAATGGAAATACTTAACTACTGACCACACAAAGCTTTGAAAAAAAATTACATCTCATTCCACACGTATCTAGATACCTGATTACACCATTAATACACTACCAAGAACTCAAACATAGAAAGTTAACCAATTACTCCTACTGCTCTTATTTCTCCTTCATGAAATTTTCAAGATTACAAAACTCCAAATTCCTTCCAACCTTTCACACAGGTCGAGGCAATCCTTAAATAGGTTTCCCAGATGGTAACCACCTCCTTGGTCGTACATGTTAGTTACAAGGTGGCAAAAGTGCAAAGTGTTCCATTTTGGCACCTTTTGCCAAGTTCCTAGAACTAAAAAAGTGAGTAACTAAACTCCTAACCTTTTCCACTCTAGATAGCTTATGAACACTCCTTATTCCTAACCTTCTAACACAATGAAATGGTCAACATGATCTTATTAAATTCAAACCAAGTTCACAAACTATTTCTATACCTAGTGTTTCTTAGGTGTTCTTCTAGTCTTCTTGTTCTTCTAGTCTTCTAGGTGCTCCTACACCAATGACCTCTTGCACCAACAAGATAGACAAGGTTTTGGCCTTTTTCTAAACAAGGAGTTCTAATGCGGGCATTCCGTTCGTGGGCGATTATCCAACATCGACGAGAGTCCATTGCTATCCATCTCGTCGGAATAATCCTCGTGATTCTTGAACTTTCCTCAAGAATCCACACTTATATACCAGTTGGAAGTCGCTTGGCTTTAGCGTGTTCCCGGTTGGGTCGTTCCCTTGGGTGAGTACTTTTTCCCACAAGGTAGGCCCTCTAAGATAGACAAAAGCGAGTAAACATATTTATAGTTTGATCAACCTTCGTTTAGAAACAAAGAGAGAACACTCGCTATAAGTTTACTCACACTCGCAGGATGTTTTGTTCAATTTTAAGTTCTCAAATCAAAATGTGAAGGCAATATTTTTGACAACTTAACATCACCAAAATGCTTTTTATTCTCAAGATCGCTCTGAAGCGCGAGAGAAGCGCATACGCATTTTGAATGATGTTAATTTATGAAAAATATTGCAAAACATGAAAGACACTTGTTCATTTTATACCTCAAAGCAGTGATGAGTTCGTTTTAGAAGCACCAAAATGAAGTGTGAAGTTTGCCTTGTTCAATTTTAAGTCCAAATTGAAATTCTAGTAAGTGATTCTAAGGTTCAAATTTTAACCAACTTTGAAAATAAATCCATTCAATGATTGATTTTAGACTCAAATTGAAAAGTGACTTGGTGTAAAATAGAAAACAAAAGCAGCAATTAAAGCCCTAGGATATTACAATAAGCATTAAAAAATGCTTTTTCAAGTCCAATGCCCAATACTTGAACTTAAATCCGCTTGCCTTCGTTCAATTTCAATAATAAACTCCAACGCCATCCCTGGAAACAATATAAAATTAGGACCTTAGAAAAGTAATACTAAAATCTTTTATGCTCAAGATCTAGCATTATTTGTTTTATTAAAACCATGTTACATGATTAAAGTCAAACAAATTGTTCTCCAAATAAATCTTATGAAGTGACAATTTTTTTTTATTTCAATATTGTGAATACTTAAAAGATAAATATCATGAAACACTTACCCATCAATGTCACCTTCAATAGAGATCATTCTAAATCAAAATTTGAAATAAATACCACTATGTCATATACCAGTGATCTTACCTGCAAGAGTTACTAATATACTACCTGTTAAACACATCAATTGATATTTAAATAAAACCAGATTCCAATGAATAAAATCCAAAATTAACTCCCTATGCATAAAGATCTATCACAACTGATAAGATTAGTTGACACTTATTAGCACTTGGTCGTACGCATTTACTCCCATGGTTGTCTTATTTTATTCACGTCATCACACTAATTTGGTGTTTTTAATGTGGTACAACCTCTATGTTTAAAGAGGGTAGGAGTTTACAGCTAAGTTTGTGAATAAAGTCAAGATCATACTTGATAGGGATCACTATTGATGCTAGACTCTTTATGAGTTCTTTAAAGATTTGCTTTAGACAAGAAAGGTACCGGTACCTTCACCAGTAGAGATTGCCCTAGATCTTATGGGAGCAGCAATGTCAGATCCTAGATTGGCTTCAAAACTGCATGCCTAGCTTCTGTCACTAGTTTCTTTAATGATATTTGAAGACTTTTTGAAGTTTCCATTTCTTGCGCAGCAACTCTTGGCCTCCAACTTTAATGACCTCCAAGCAGCCAAAAAGTCTTCAATTCTTGTGTGCAAGTCCCTTCCTTGCTGTCACGCATAGAGTATGCATAGTGGAGGAATAGAGTATACACGTGATCTGTTTGATAGAATACCCCCAAAAAAAGTATGAAGGAGATAAGGCACACAAATTGTTTGGAAAATACCTCATACAGGTACACAAAAAAGCATGCAAGTTAGTAGCAAAGCTAAGAGTGTGGATGGCGGGTGAAAAATCAAAAGCAACTTGTTGTAGTAAAAAGATGGCAGAAGATTGGAGTTGGTGACAGTGGTATTCATGCCACTCGGCTCTCACTACAGGTGTAGAGGAGCTGGCGCCAGGGTGAAAGCGGTGCAGGTGGAGTTGGACGTGAACCAGTTGGATGAAGGGAGGAGTGGGGAGATAAGGTTTTGTGCAGGTGTTTTCGACAACAACTGGCTTTGAGGAGGCGCGTCAAAGGAAGAGTCCCCTACCCTTTCAAAAATATTGGACCTCACCAGCCAAAGGGCGTTTGTGATGGGTGAATGGTACGTCCTTCACCATAGGCTCAACGGTTTAAGTAGTGACCTGGCGCTGTATCTATTGGCGGTGAATCCTCAAATGGCAATGTGACTGTGAAAACTTGGTGGAAATGAGGAGCGAAAGATGCTTGAAATATAGCAGAGAGTTGCCTAGCATATTAGTTGCATGCTTTGTTGTTATCAAGAGTAGGTTCTGTGTACGGTTTAAATCCCATTGGGACAAGACCTTCAAGCTTTTCAAAGACAACAGTGTGGACTTCGTTCTGTCTCCTAGAAAACCAAACCGTCACTCTCTGAGCTACATAGAGAGTGCAGAGGTCGTGCTCATTTTTGTATTCTTCAAACCTCTTGCCTGCAGAATCTCCACAGAGAAGGATAACAGCAACACACCTTTAATGACAGAAATTTACAGCATTCATAAATGCTAATCAATGCAAACCTTCATTATGCTGAAAATAGAATAAGAACAAATCATAGCCCAGCCAGTTCACAACTAAAGACATAAAATAAAGAGGAGCCGACTCAACTGTCATAAACAAGTGGACATTTTTAGAAAAATAATGGGACGAGTTTTAAATACAGTAAAGTTATAAAGCACGTAGTGCATGCTCCTCCCGACAGAGATTTAAAAATAGGAAGATTAAGATTGTGCCTTAAACATAGGTAGAATGTGTGTAGTCACATAAAAGTTAAAAAAATAAATAAACCTGCAGCATCTATTCCACCATTAAAACCATTTTTATTTTTTTTATAATATAGTCACAACATACCAAGGCAACTGTTCTCACCATACGTAGAAGCATACAAAGCAAACTAAACTGTTCGAGAAAAAAAAAATGATTTTAAGATGTGAGGCTAAGGAAAATTCTCAAAACATAACAGATATAGAACCTCATTAAAAGACTTTAAGGTGATGAAATGGATAAGCAGAGTAAAATGCAGTTTAAGAGGACAGAGAAGACATCCAGACAGAGATAAATATGTTGGCTCCTAAAATTGCGTAGTGTTTTATCTTTGTGTAAAAAAAAAATCTTTATAACACAAGTGTATAGAGCTCTTTTTGTTGAAACAAACTATCTAAAGAGCTATTAGAAAACAAATCATCATGAAATCTACAAAACTCAGTGATAGGATGAACACAAAATGCTAGAAATTGATGTATAAATCCCCAATATTGCAGAAAAATGAATAGATTGAATTAAATCTATATCCTACAACAAAAAACACAACAGATCAGTTGAGACAATTTGTTTTAGGCAAGGATAGAACAAATCCTTCCAAATCAAAGCCCTCCTTCTAGTGCCATTTTGTGGACATCAAAATCTGCAAATGAGACATAAACAATTTCATGTTGTTAGCACAAAAGTTAGTTTAAATCAGCAAACTTAAACATCCCTATGAAATAGTTAACCATGTTAAACAACGCAACTAATGAAAACAATGCAAACTAAACAAAAACATATGCAAACATGATTAACAACTATCTCATAGTGGATTGGTGCCACATGGTCATGTAGGATGCGGCCCTTTCCCAATCCATGATAAGCAAGATTGCCAAGATGATGAGATGATAGACAATGAAATGCTCTTGAGCTCAAGTTGCCTATAGTGGAGATGCTTTCAAATGTGGATGATGAAGAGCAAGATTGATTCTCAAATGAAGAGAGTAACCTTGCCTCAAGATGTGTTGTTTTGTTTGAAGGAGAGAAGCCTTCAACTTATAGTTGAACTTGAAGGGAGGAGAGGCCAAATTGATGAATGTGGGATCATTCATGGGCCAATGACAAGATGCCACTTGTCAAGGTGTGAGAGGGTGAGGAATGTGCAAGTCTTGGCCAATGTGCCAATTTCAAATTTGAATTTGCATGAAAAGACATGTTTAGGGGGGATGAAAGGTGCAATAAATGTTGAGTTGACTTGTGTAAGAGCATTTAATGCCTTGTTGGAAGGGACAAGTCATGTGGAGGGAAGATTCAAATTGGAATAATATTCCATCTTGATGCCCTTTTGAAAGTAATTAGAAGAATTGATAAATCAAATAATTGATTTATTGCTGCAAGTGGGTGGGTTAGTTGAGAGTTTACATTTGACTCTAGTTGAGTCAAATGCTAGAGAATGGTAATTATGATTAGAAGTTAATTAATTTAGATTAATTAACTTAGGGGATTTTATGGTTATGATATTTGATTTAAATAAATTTGATTTATCAAATCAAATAAGAAGAACTTAGGACTTAATGAAGTAATTTGATTTATTTAATTAAGTCTGATGAACATTAGGGATTTAATCAATAAAATATTTTAATTGATTAATAGAAGAAATAAATGTTAATTAGAGCAGAATGCATGATGCATGATGTTAGTTTTGCATGTCTATAGTAGCAATATCCACGTGCTCAAAATTATAGCGACGTACTCAAGAATAAAGTGAAATAAAAGCATAAAGTGTAAAAGGCAGAAGAGACAAAAGACTTATCTATGTCTGCAACCTTGTCATCAAATTCAAATTCGGGAGAAGATAATGTTTTTTCCATACTTCTTCAAAATCCTAATCTCCACTAGTTCTAGGCTATACATTATATTTCTCTCATCTATTACTCACCATATTTGTAAAGTTAAGAGTAAAATTACTCACCATCCCACTATTATAGCTCAATCCTCAACAACATCCAAATATTTATCTTTCCATGCTTGAAATTATTCTTCTATAGACCAATCAAATGTTATTATATCATCATCATTTTTCCTATAAAGAGCATATTTGGTTACAAATTGATTTGGCTCTTAATCAAACTCCTCCAAAGCAACCTTGGCTTGAGCAATAATATCCATGTTCTTCTATAACATGCCCATATTATTTTCCTTACAAATTTTGGCTACTTGAATTGATATCACCTTATTGGCCTCTTATTTCCACTCCTACAAGAACTTGATATTACCATCATTAATTAGTATATTAAGTTATAGGCAATGATTCATCTCATGAAAACTCTTCACCAATTCCCTTATATTAGCCTCTAAAGGCTCAACGTTTCCTTGGAACTCTTAGATTCCAATCACATTTCTAAGGGTTTATTTAATCTTCTCAAGTCCATTAACATCATTCTTAGCTCCCACAACCATTATTCTTAAGTCCTACAGACTAGGGATCCATGTTTCCATAAGTGGAATCGCTACCTCCTTGTCAATATCAAAAGAATTTATTGCATTCACCATTGAGGAGTAACTAGCATGAATTCTAATTAACCTTTTATCCACTTCTCTATTCAAATGTTCCAGAGCTATAGTCACAATCTGTAGGTTACTATCAAGAATGTCTTTATCATGTTGACTGGCCTTTTCTTCATACCCTTTCATCTTTGGGATTAGTTCTTCTTTATTGATGTCTTTTACTTGTGTTGTATCTAAATTACTTGATCCCTCAATAATAATGGCCACATTTCCAATGTTGTAGGGCATAATTTCCCATGAAGAACTTATAGGGGTATAGTGGCAACAATTTTTGGCTCTTGAGAGGTAGAGGGAGAAATAGTATTGGTTTCCCTTAGCTAATTTTTTTACAAATTCTATAATTTCTCCTTTAATAATTCCAATTAAGCATGTAACTACATTGTTTGTTGATGGTTCTTTCCATAATCAACCAATATATCATTATACATTTTTCTATAACAGTTTTCTTTCTCAACAGCTACTGACTCCACAGTTGCTTTTGTGAATTGAGAAAAATTGATTGACACTATTGTAGACTCAAAATTATTGAAGTATCAAAAAATATTTTTATAATTAATCCCCCCTTTTAATCTACACTAGGCTCTATAATGTTTGGCTTCTTTCTATTGGGAGCTACAGCCTAGATGGCCAATACATCCCACTACTCATTGTATGCATATCCTTGCACTATAAATTTAGCTTCTTCCTCTAAATTGTAGAGAGGTCTATCATATCTATTTATTGTATCAAATTCATTGGCATAATACAAGTCTCATTCGAGCAATAAAACAATTCCACTTTTTCTTACCGATGCTCTACCTTCTTCGATAGATATGTCTTGATATTTCTCTTTCATTTATTTTATTACCTGGGCTTGGATGACTACACTAGTTAGCTCAGGATCGAGGCTCCTCTATTCTGCAACCTTATTTATAAATTCATCATTCTTTTCCCTCCAAACAAATTCCATGAAGACTTTGGACTTCGGTAAAGAATCACCATCTATGTAAATTTTAAGGATGGTTCTTTTGTAAAAAAATTCTGGCTATTTAAGCCAATGAGGTCATCCTTGCTTAATCTCAAACCAAGTTGTTGTGGCACAATCACCCTGGGTGGAGAAGACATCCCTTGCTGCATTTATTCTTGTTTTGCCAAGATCTCTTATCCTCTTCATAATCCATGAAGCCAACTGATTGAACCTTTTGCTTGTTCAGAGGCGGCTCTCTTGGTGGTGATGCTTATCTTGATGGAGAGTCAATATCAATAAATTCAGGTCCTACTGACCTAGGGCAGATGGTGGTGGAATTTGTGGTATTGGAAAAGGAATAATTTTCTTCTCTTGTTGAGAAGAGGGGGTAGTTGTATTCTTTCCCTTCACCTTATTCTTCTTCCTTCTAAAAACAATGACTTTAGTTTCCTCAAGGGGATGGTAAGCTAGCCATTCTTCCATTATAGGGTCTCCCCCCTCACCTTGTTCCTCTATAGCAATGGCCTTTACCTTTTCTTGAAGTAGTCTCTCACCTTGTAGGTGCCCAACCACTGTTTCAAAGTTTTTGAAAATATATTCTATCCTCTGCATCTCATTTTGGAATTTCAACAAGAGTAGTGAATTATGGATCATTTTCCCTTATTTCCTTGTATAATTTATTAAAATCAATCAATTTTTCTTTTCCATCCTCCTATTTTTTAAAATAAAAAATGTTAGTGTTATGGACCAAATCGGACAAATTGAAGCACCAAATTCTATGAAGAAATCAATCGAAACAAAGTGGAACCAATAAGTGATGAATTTGACATAGATTTACAATGAAAAATAAGAGTTCATATAATGCAAAGATTTCGATACTCAAAAAAATTCAACTCATACATGCAACCAGAAGTAGCAAGTTTGTTCTACTTAAATGGAAAGAGAATGAGCCACCCACCTTGGAAGAGTTTTATCAAACTCTCACAGTTGCTAATGAAGCCATATAATATGACTTAACTATGTAAGTATAAATAATTACATAATAAAATAAAATAATTACTGCATTAATAATAATTAAATTATAAATGTACTCATTATATCATATATCAATAACTGTATTAAAAAATGTTCTCTCTTCACATATTCATGATCATTCTCTAATAAATATCCATTAACTCCTATATATACCTAATTATTTTTTGGATACCACCCAAGCTAACTTAGATTCTTAATTTTATAACCCCTAGGCTTACCTAAATACATTTTTAAGATTATAATAATAATTATGTAACTTATTTAAGATTTAAGGTAGCCAGAAACTGACTACTCCTAACCTAATACATACTATAGGGTTAGGAAAATAGCATGTTCATGATACCATTCCTCTACAAAAAAATTATCACCATCACTACAACATCCTTTGTATGATAACATTATTGATATTTATTATCACGATCTATATTTTTCTTATGATTTCTATCACTACACTATTCACAATCATCATTAGGATTTAGGATTGATTTAAGCTATATAACATTGCAAAGATGAGTGAGGTATTTGAAAATCTAAGAACCAAGAAATATCATTTACACTTTTTATAACAATCCTCTTTAAGGAGTCTAGATTCTCTTTACTTTTTTTCACTTCAGACTATTGTGAAACTAGTTTCTCATTATGTAAAGGGTGATTATAAGTCTAATTAGAAAACTTGGGTGACCTCTCACTTTTTTGAATGATTGTATCTTTCATTATTAAAAAAAACAATAATTATATAACCACATTTTAACTTCTCTCTTTACAAGCATGCATCAATTGATCAACGTGTCCTTCATAGCTAGAGAATTATTACTTTATCCTTTTTGACTTGATATGATCCTAACCTCGATTTTTTTTTTCACTTTTGAAGATCTCTATTATTTCTCTTAATATTTGAATTGATTCCATATTCTTCTCTCAACATATGGGGTTCTATATCTCTTAATAGGTATCCATTTTTACATTATAGGCATTGAAATACAAGACCCATTACATGGATTCATCTAGATTTTAGATATTAACATAGAAAATCTTGTGTTGAAATCTAATATAGATTCATTTGATCTATCTTTTATATTGTTGAACTCATCTATAATGAACCTAAGATCATTTTTATCCCCATATTTATCCCTCATTTTTCTAATGAAGTATATGTATCTCTCAATATATACTATAATAACATAGACTTTTGTACCATTCTCTAATTGCACCATCCAATGTTTGAATAAATAGATTCATCAAGACATCCTCGGCCTAAATTTCATAATCATCTATGAATTTATTAAAATATCTAATACGATCATCTTCAAAGACATTCTTATTTACTTGACATTTCATGAATTTAGACCTTACCTCTAGAGATACTAGATTTGGATAATAGAGTGTCTGAATGAAGTTTAATTCTTTGTACACTTCTAAATTTAAAGGAGGTCTATAAAGAGCATATATATTGTTGTGTGTATCTCCTCACCAGTTTCTTCTTCCATGGATAGGGTTTTCTTATCTTCTATGACCATGTTTGTCTATATTTATGATGGATTATAATCATCTTCTTAGTTCTTTTATACCTCTCTCATATTGTAATCTAGCCAAATCAACTCTTAAAATAACTAGCTCCTCGGTAAGGTCTGCATTTTGTTCCCTATGTTCTAATCCTACTCCAGCCTACTATCATTATTTCTCTATGCCTTTTTATCTTTATTTTACCCATAATTGTTAGAAACCTAATATTTCAAACTATATGGGTCCTCTCTAAAAAAAATTGGATTCTTTTTTGACCTACAAGTCTAATTGATACTCTAGAAAAATACAATAATTTTTTTTCATATTTTAGCTACAAGGGTCTCATTAAAATGAGTTTGGTGGTCATGCACCAAAATGGATTATTATTTTCACATACACTAGAATGGAGTACCCTATATAATCCTTCATATATTTTAATTTAAAATATCTCACAAAATCATTATCCTAATAAAATACATTATGCAAGATTTCAATAGACTTAATAAATATTCTTAACAATGTAAAATGTATAATACTTGGTTAAATGAAACTAGAAATAAATAAACCATTATTATAAAAAAAAATTACATTTTGATGAGTGAAAATGGTTGGCTTTGAAGGTTGACTAGTGTTGAATCCTGTAATAGAGTCAAATCTAAATAACATCCTGACAACAAATCAAACCCTAACTCATAAATGAGTTTACTAAACTTGTCTCTATCTTGCAAAAAATAAACCCTTCAATGAACCTTCTATCTTAAATTAGTTTAAGAATTTCACATGGTAACCTTGAAATATTTTTTTATTTGGCATACTACTACATGAAAGTTTTATAACACTTCCTAAATGTAAAATAAATTTAATTAACATAGAAAACAAAGAAGGATTACTTGAATTCCCTAACACTTTTAAATAGTAAAGGGGATAAATTACATTTGAAGGGAAAAAATAGCACCTTATATTGATTTTTTGATAAATATTTGTACATTACCATTATCCAAATTTCGATGTAGTAAAAAAGTAATTAATTTTGTTTACATATGTTACAATAAAATTTTGAGATAAATCCAGATGTGATTCAAACAAATTGACTCTCTACATTGAATATGAAATCTGCTTATATAGATATAGAACAAGGTCATGAAAATTGTGACTAGATAACTTGCATCCTTTAGCCTCAAAAATACCATCCCAAGGTTGAAGATCTTTTTTATAGTTATAGAAAACTTATCCCATATATATAAAATTAGATTTCCCAATAATAACATCCAAATCTATGTCTACAAAGAAAACACTATGACACTCACTACAAAATCATCCAAAAAATATGGAAGGACAAATCTTGTGAGAAAAAATTACTTAGAAGCTACAATTACTATGACATAGCCATGACATAACTTTCATAACTTCTATTTTTTCTATTGCACGCTTGGCTTTGGATACATCATATAAATTATTTGTTGTTCATCTTGTCAATTATTTAAAAGGGGAGTCTCTCCCTTTTGATCAAAATATTTCAATTCCATCTTCAGATTCTTCTTGAACAATTGTGCATAGAAAAAAGAAACGCATTTCTGTGAAGGGCACAGTTTCATTTAATATGCCCTCAGAGGCTTTATTGTTGGGTTCTAGCTCTATTGCTTGAACATGTTCTCTTAATTTTTTGTTTTTTCTATGTTTTTTGGTAGCTCCTTCCTTGATACTAGTCTATTTTTATTAAGGTTCTTATCATGTTGTTTCTAACTGGTCTATTTTGTTCGACCAGTCTATTTTGCCAGGTTGTTTTTCTTTGTTTTTTTACTTTGTATGGGATTAGGGCCCTTTCTTACTTATCTAACCAAAAACATGGCCATCGTATCCAAATATATCAAATCCAAGCCTTTCTAGGCTTAACAAATTATTTTGAGGTATTTTCTATTAGGTGTAAGACTAAATAAGACGAAAATTTAAACCCCGATCACTTACAACCACTTGTTGGTAAAAACGACCCAAACCATGTGCTACAAACATGAGCTAAAATATTCTTAAATAATGAACAATAAATGTGAGATGAATGATTACTTGAATTACCTAACATTATTAAATAATAAAGGGGATAAATTATATTTTAAAGAAAAAAATAGCACCTTATATTGAATTTTTGATAAATGTTCTCATTATCATTATCCAAATTTAGATGTAGTAAAAACATAAATTGCATTTCTTTACATAGGTTACAATACAATTTTGAGATCAATCTAGATGTTATTTTTCCCTTTTGATGTAGACAAATTAACTCTCTACATTGAACATTAAATTCCCTTGCATAGATCTAGCACAAGATCATGAAAAATGTGACTAGATAACTTGTATACTTTAGCCTCAAAAATATCATCCCAAGGTTGAAGATCATTTCTATAGTTATAGAAAACTTATCCCATAGATATACAATTAGATTTCCCAAAAATAGCATCCAAATCTATGTCTATAAAGTTAGAAAAAACTATGACACTCACTACAAAATCATCCATAGAAACATGGAAGAATGATTCCTATGACAAAAATTAGTTACAATAACCACAACATAGCCATGAGATCCAAATTTATCAAATCGAAGCCTTTCTAGGTTTAAAAATTTATTTTGAAAATTTTTCTATTAGGTGCAAGACCAAAGAAGACAAAAAAATTAAACCCTTATCACTTACAACCACTTGTTGGTAAAAAATACTCAAACCACATGCTAAAAACATGCTAAAATATTCTTAAATAATGAAAACATGATATCATCAATAGTTAGTATCTCTTCTAACACGTTAAGTCCTTTTTGAATGCTCCTGTGGCCTTTTAGGCTACTTTGGTGAGTTAGAAAGGAAATTATTGATAAATATTTAGAATCTTTAAACATGCAAGTAAAGGAGGAATTAATGAAAAGAACGTGTGGTTAGGCTATTGAAATTTAAATTTGGTCTATAAATCATGCTAAAATAGGATGTTGAAGGGGGAAGTTTAAAGGAAAAACCCTAACAAGGAAAAGGCTATTGGGATCTTAGGGTTAGGCTATCAAGATGAATTTACGGTAGGTACTAATGTATGAAATGGTTAAAAGTATAATTACAAATACCTCTAAAACTTTTGTGCTATGAATGAAGACATTAATATGATTTCATGATGATTTTTGTAAGGAAACCTATAAAATGGGTGACACCAACAATGTACAAAGATGGCATTAGCATGATGTCAACAAGGATGGACTAGCCCAAAACTCTATTTTAGGGTGACACGAGCATGACTTCACCATCAAGGGCTCAAATTTGAATGAAAGGATAGCTACATATATTCACAATACATAACCAATTCTTTCATACTAGTAGAGGATTGAGAAGAAAAGCATAAAGGGGGTGATAATCAAGGATTGAAATCTTTAAAGGAAAAACACTAAAATTATTTAAGGAAAATGAGTGGACCTAAACGTTGCGAGAGAGCAATGGAGATCACATGATGGTTGAGGTATGCCCATGGGCTCAACACTAACAAAAATAGAAATATTTTTTATGCAAAAGACTAGGCTTTCAAGGTTGAAAAAGGAATTAGATGACGGGATGCCCAAGTTCAAAATCTTAGTAAAATGTACTTGACTTCAACAAACTATTGGGGGTTGGAGGTAGGGTGTACAATAGGACTGATACAAATAAAGGAAATCTAACACTCTAACAACATAAAAACTAGATGACATCAAAAAAATTAAGATTCTGAGTGACTAGTATAACAATCACAACAAGTTTGAAAAATTGATAGAATTAATAGCTAGGAATTTTTTGAAGGGTTTTGACTTGATTGCCAAGATCAGGTTGATGTATATGATACAAGGATGAGTCCTAGTAATGCAATAGACAAGGGGAAGAAAATATGGTGAGGATGGAATGCAAGTAAATAAACCTCCAAAGGTCCAAAACTCTAACAACCTACAAAACCTACGGAAAATACCCCTATTATTGCATATTTTTAAAAAAAAAAAAAAGATTTTTAATAGACTTTGTAGCAAGAAGAGCATGTAGGGTAAACCATAGGACTAATTTTGACATAAGACAAAATTTCTTGTATTTTCTTAGATCTATTACCAAAGGTAAGTCAACACCAAACTACCACAATGCAAGAGCAAATAGAGTGAGGCTTGCAACAAATTATGGACACATTACCGGTCCCGATAACCTCCATGTAAATGGGTAATATATTGTAATAATAAAATAGTGATAATAAGCAAATAAAATCATTTGAGTTATGATTCTACATCTTCAAATCCAACCATATATAAATTAGATGTCTCTTGATTAGAAATTTTAGTGCTAATGCTAAAATTTGCCTGCCAACGGGCAGCCCGCTGGTGTGGACGGTAAAGGGTTTCAAAGAGGACAAATTTCAGTCTACATTGTCAACTTACTTTTTTGAAAACATAAATGTTACCCGAGAGTGGAGGCTTGGACTAAGTCAGCAGGACTTTATTTTGACCAGTCTGGATTGAATGGATGTGAACCCGCTAACTGGAAAATGTCCAATAACAAAAATATGAGCAGCAGTTGGTATACCAACACGGGTGTATTTTACATGGATTTAAATGACAAAGGGAAAATATGGTGTGTTTAAGGGGCGCGTGCTTTACTTGGTTGCCACTCCAGATAGAAAGCCCCGCCTTATCTTTATAACAAACAAATTACACGAAGAGTACATGTGAATCAAGAAAAGTCAAGAAAATGAAATATGCACAACAAAAGCGAAATGACCTCACATCTGATTTCATCCTTGTATCCATATATACACACACAGAGAAACAGATTTTCACATGTCAAGTCAGAAACATTTTGGTTAACACTTATTTACCCTGTTTAAGTTGAAATCAGACTCTGAAAGCGGAAGTAGTTTATGATTCTGGCAATGCAGACATTTTATGGCCGCCTCCTGTTGCCACTTTTGGCATTGTTGTTCACTGTTCAATTTGTTTTAGGGAAACATACCGTGATTACACGGCACTACAAATTCAACGTGGGTTATCTGTTTCTATGAAATGAATTGAATGTTTTATTGTATAGGAAAGCATTAATTTATTTTAATCTATTTTTTGTTCTAAATATCTACAGATCCAAATGAAGAATGTGACTCGTCTTTGTAATACGAAAGCTATCGTGACTGTCAACGGACAATATCCAGGGCCTCTGATAGTTGCTCGAGAAGGAGATCGCGTGGTTATCAAAGTAACAAATTTTGTTAAAAACAATATCAGCATACATTGGTATCTCTTCTGCTCCTACAACTCAGTTATTTACATAATATTATTTGCTGATGCTCCTCTCTCATAGTTTACTTTAGCGGGTGCACCTAATGAATTCCTATGAATTGCTCAGGCATGGAGTTCGGCAGCTTAGATCTGGGTGGGCGGATGGTCCCGCTTATGTCACACAGTGTCCAATTCAAACCGGGCAAAGTTACGTGTACAACTTTATCATCAAAAGACAGAGAGGAACACTGTGGTGGCATGCCCACATCTCATGGTTGCGAGCAACCGTGCATGGTGCCATTATCATCTATCCCAAAAAGAATGCTTCTTACCCATTCCCTCAGCCATACCAGGAAGTGCCTATTGTTTTTGGTATGCCTTTCAGTACCCGCTGATAATGCGTTGCCGTTGTACACTAATCTTAAATTTAAAAAGAAAATGCTGTCGTTGCGTTGCGAATTGCAGGGGAGTGGTGGAATGCAGACACTGAGGCTGTTATCAATCAAGCATTGCAAACTGGGGCGCAAGCTAATGTGTCAGATGCGTATACCATGAACGGACTCCCTGGACTTATGTATAACTGCTCTGCCAACGGTGAGGAAGGATTAATAAAAGGGATGAGACATAAACAGACTGGTCTTTATTTTCTCGTTTTCTTAAATGTAACAAAGGTCTCCTGTGTAATGCAGATACATTGAGGCTCAAAGTGATCCCTGGGAAAACTTACCTGCTTCGTCTAGTTAATGCTGCGCTTAATGATGAATTGTTTTTCGGTATCGCCAACCATACTTTGACTGTGGTAGAAGCGGATGCGGTGTATGTTAAGCCTTTTCAAACCAATGTTATTCTTATCACACCTGGCCAGACTACCAATGTCCTGTTGACAGCTAAATCTCAGCCACCCAATGCCACATTCCTCATGTATGCAAGCCCTTTCGCTACGGGAACAGCAGCTTTTGATAACTCAACCAGTGCTGGAATTTTGGAGTATGTTTCCAATATGACAGCAGTTAATTCGTCCTCATCCTCTCTTCCTATGATGAAACCAGTGCTTCCAGCCGCGAATGATACCTCCTTTGCTGCCAATTTTAGCCAAAAGCTGAGAAGCTTGGGCAATCCGAAATTTCCAGCAGCAGCTGTTCCTCAGAAGGTGGATAGACAGTTCCTATTCACTGTGGGGTTGGGGCTGAATCCGTGTCCCCAAGGACAAACATGTCAAGGCCCCAACAACACCAAATTTACAGCCTCCATTAACAACATATCCTTCACTCTTCCCACCACCGCTCTTCTTCAAGCATACTACTTTGGCCAGTCCAATGGAGTTTACAATACCACTTTCCCTGACAATCCACCATTTCCTTTCAACTACACGGGCACGCCTCCTAACAACACACAAACCATCAACGACACCAGAGTCGAAGTGCTTCCCTTTAACACTAGTGTACAGCTAGTTCTGCAGGACACCAGCATTGTGACTTTCGAGAGCCATCCTCTGCATCTGCACGGCTTCAACTTCTTCGTAGTGGGTCAAGGTGTGGGAAACTACAATTCAAGCAATGACCCCTCGAACTTTAATCTGGTGGATCCTCCGGAGAGAAATACAATTGGAGTTCCCAGTGGAGGTTGGGTGGCTCTCAGATTCCTAGCTGATAATCCAGGTATTACTATCATCACTTAATGCTACCTTCAATCGTTCATTTAGTTTAATAATATTGTGCTTGTTTCACATAAATATTGTCCAACCGAATGCATGTAATTGCAGGAGTATGGTTTATGCATTGTCATCTCGAGCTGCATACCAGTTGGGGATTGAAGATGGCATGGATTGTTTTAAATGGAAATGGAGGCAGATCTCAATCTCTTCTTCCTCCGCCCAAAGATCTTCCCTCATGTTGATCGCTTAACCCATTCCTTCAAATTCACCATAACCCGTGTGCTTATTTTTCTAGTTCTCACTGCTACCAATTTTGTGCCTGTTCAACACAGCATCCGAAGAAGAAAGTGTCTGATTACTCTAACATGCAATATAAGAGGTATATCCTATAATGAGGGTAAATTTGGTATTGTTTGGAAATAAAACAGTTTTTAATTGACTTTTGTCCCTACTTGAATATAAACTCTCTTCTTTTATGGTTTCTTATTTATCATTTTTTTTTGTATATACGCGTGCATAATGAGAATCGGTTTTTTTTTGTGAAATAGCTACGTTGTTCTAGAATATTTCTTAGGTGGCGAGGACATAATTATGACAAAGATAAATAAACAGATTTTATACGAGATTTAAAGAAAATATTGAAACCCTCTCTGCATTTATTTTAGATTTCCTTTATATAAAATAGAAATTTATATCCTACTTAAAATGATTTTTTTAATATTTATTTTTATCGAGATGAATACTTTGTTATAATATATGAGATTCAGTGGTAAGTCGTAAAGCATGTAATGTCTATATGCATGGGAGGTCATGATTGCAATCTTTACAAATAACATATATTTATATAGCGTCAACTACTATCATGAATGTATAATTCTTAAAATTTAAAATAAGATGATGTAAACATATTTAAAAAATAGGCATAATGATTGAACATGATTTACTAAAGCTATAAATCGTGTATTTTGTTAATTTTTATAGCTAACCCCTCATTTAAGACATAAAATTCATTGCACATTACAAAATTAGTTAACAAAATATTTTGTCTTAATGTAGTTTTGATATTTTTATAAGTCTTGTGAATGGATACAATTAGATTCTCTAGACTAAATCTAGTCTAATAATTCACAAGAATTATACAAAAGATAAATGAGGCTTCCACTAAAAAACCTCAATAACATGACATGCGATGATTTATTATTGAAATTGGGATCTTAGACGACTAATAATTTAAAATAAATAGTAAATAGTAAATGAACTAACAATCGCAAGATGCACAAAATAGAAGAATTACATAATACATACATGAGAAAAAAACCTTATGACTAAAACACTAATTAAAGCATCATTCTATCATAATAAACATTAAAAATATATATTTTATTGAAATATAGACCAATTATGGGGATAAATTCTCCTTATTTCAACATGGTCAATAATACCTCATGTGCATATTCATAAAATTTGTTATTAATCTCCAAAATATCATTATCTTTTAATGAGAGACAACCCCTTAAATTAGCATATATGTATTAATTGAGAAATAAAGTAGCATGAAACTAATCCAGATCCCCGACCAAAAATCTAATGGAAACACTAGTATTTAATAATTCTATAAAGTGACATAAACCATCAACCAAACCAATGTTGAATCGACCAACTTAGGATTAAAAAAACCATCAACCCAATGTCTAAAAGGAGAAATACAAATGGGAATAAGGTATATTACATGGCATCAAACCACCACAAAGTCTTTTAATACTAAAATTAATTTTATTTTAGGTTTCAAGGGAAGCACCCTTACAAGGAGGGGAGTCCACTACATCTTCAGCAAAATAATCCCCAAGAAAAAATTCAAAGAAAGATCGAATTGTCTCAATTGGGATGGAAAACTTAACACCTACTTCAATTACCTTTTATTAAAAACTTAGTCCCCTCTTCATCACATGTGAATAATCTAAGACATACTTAAAATATACCTTTCCTAATGAATGACATCTTAAATACTGTAATTGAGGAGGAAACAAAAAATATATTTCAAATCAAGGAGATAGCTAAGTGTTTGACCTATTTTAAACAAGTTCCTTCTCTCATGCATGTCCTAGGTATAAAACTAAAGTTTCTATGCTAGATCAAAACTAACATATTGATCCCCATCAAGATCAAGTTTCTATGCACCAAATACCGAATATCATAATCCTTAATTTCTCACTTCATGAATGGCAAAAAAATATTATGTATATCTTCACTAGATACTTTTGTCTTCCTCTATTGTCCCTTTTTTTTTTTTTTAACATAAGAATTTATATCCTTATCTACTAAAAATTGAGAGCTTCCACACCAAGGCCCTAAAGTAGATTCCATTTTACACCTAGACAAGCAACCACCTAGAAAACCAAATGTAAAAAATGGAAGTATAACAAGCTTTAACTATAATACTACCATTCATAATTTATTATCTTAAAATAAGACACCATTTGAAAGTACCCATCCCATCCCATTAGTAATTAATTATCCTTGAAAATTATTACATAACCCACCCCATCCAAACAACCATTTACTGGGTATTTTTTAATTTTATTTTAGTTTTACTAGATTTAGATTTTTATTTATTATATTTTTCTAGAAAATGAATAATTAATCTTAAGTAGCCTGGCTTATCTTGGTTAGGATATTTTACTATGGATATTTTTATTTTCTTACTAGTTTAACATGAATTTTAATTGCTTATCTTTGGAATCGATGTCAAAAATTACATGTTCTTCTTCAATAATAAGAGGATATAATTTTAATAAATCAGGGAAATCTTTATTTGGATATGTAGTGTTTATGATGAAAATAAAATTCCTAAATCATTCATGGATGTATTATTATAGCGTGAAATACAAAATTTTGTTCTTTATTATAGAATATTTACAACCATCTATTTCAAACTTATTTTTTACTTTAGCATAGTAGATTAATATTTTTTGGTCCATTTTCATATAATTTGTAAAAGAAATTATATGAACTTGAAACATAGAAAAATGGGGTAGGGTTTTATACTAAATTTGGAATGTTTCACCAAACTTACTATAAATAGAAAGGGTAAAATGGGGTGTAATGAACCTGCATTTTTTTCTATTTCATTCAGGAAATGAGATCCTCAAAGATAGAATCAACTTCTAGCCCTTAGTTGAGTCATTTCTATGGAAGATCTATAAATTTCCTTTATGTGTGTGGATAGGGTAAATATGACTAAACAAAACTTTTGGGAGATGAAAATAGGATAGTAAAACATCATTCATGTAGATATGCAATATAACTCTAATAGGAACAACCAAATTCTGAAAATTGAATGAATGGAAGACAATTAAAACCTATCTCAAAACTCATTATAAAGGGTCTTTTGACAAAAAAATAGTGAAAAAATTGGCTGAACAAGGGTTTTGGGAGAAAGACTAAAATACCAAATGCACTCATTTATGACACGTAAAGCTTGGATCTAAAATATGAAACATAAGACTAAAAGAAATAACAAACCTCTAGCAGATCTGAGAAAGGGTATGACTTAGGAGCTATCATACAATATTCTCTTAGGCAGATCATGGATTCATGCAATGAATGGAGTGCCTTCCACTCTTCACTATAAAATGAACTACATCTACAACAATCAAGTGCACACACTTGACATTGATCCTGACTTGTTTAGTGTCTTACAACTTGAGAAACACAAAGAGCATCATTTCAACACCTTAACACCAACCACACAAGGGGAACCTATACAAAAAATACCCTTAGATGATGTTTGGGGTTCCTTAGACTTCACACCTACATTAATGGATGAATACAAGATCATAAACAAAGACTTTGAAAAGGGAACAACAGGCTTGTCAACACAAGACTTGGCAGATCCCTCACAAGCATCCACCTCAACAAATTTAGACAATAAAGCAAACAACAAACAACCACCCGATCCAAAAGAAACACAAAATCTTTATGGAAAAGGTTATGAGCCTATGAAACAACTTAGCTATAGTGGAAAATGATTTGGTGCTAGAGAACAAGGCATCTGCAACCCTATCGAGCATAAAACGCAAACAACAAATCATAGTCTTGGTTATTATCCTTTGATAAAAATTTCCAAGCCTTCACCTCACATCAATACCATTACACTCGATTCCTCTAAACCAACATTGCCACTAGTTCATCCTAACTTAAGGGACACTAGTGGTCTCAAAAGTGATCCTCTGCAACTCTTGAAATAAACAAAGAAATATCCACTTAATGTCAATGCCATCTCACAAAATAATAATGATTCGGATTTTACACACTCCTCTAAAGGAGCATACAAAATCCCACAATATATAGAGCCTTGTGTAGATATGACATTTTTACTAAGCAAGACACATCTTTGTTACAAGCTAGAGGAACACCTTCTACCATTGATCAAGGGGGTATCTTGTCGAGACTCCTCCAAGATCACTTGATCTCCCTTTGTCCTCAAACTAAAATGAAATTCTATCACAAGAATTCCTTTTGTGCCTATAGAGAAAAAAAGGTTATAGACTCAAATAGAAAAATTATAGGTAGACCTAGAAAATGAGAAACCAAAGAGGAAAGAAGCAAATAACAAGAGCAATGAATTAGAAAAAAGAATAAAAAATATACCTCTACATCAACAAGAAAAGAGGATAAACAAAATGAGAGAGAAGTGAATTAATTGAAGCAAAGGTTAGATGAGAGAAAAAAGAAATATGATGAGGAAAAATCCACTTCCAAAAAATTAAGACAAAGAATTGGGAAATGAAATTAATAGTTGGAACCAAAATTGGAGGTAGAGCTGATGGAAGAAAAAAATGAAATTAACTCTTGTCAAAATTATTTAACTATATTTTGTAGAGAAACAATGAGGCATATGAAACAAAAGATCTCAGATGAAATAATGCAAAGGATTTGATTGTTTGTGTGAATTATTCCAATTGGTTGATGTTGTTAAACTACATTATAAGAAGCCCAAAAAATATTTAGTGGACAAAAAAAAAGTGTGGGCATTAGAGAAATTTGTAAATCAAGTTCAACAAATAGTCTACAATGCCAGTGACAATGATTTGAAATAAAAAGGGATTAATAATTGACTTGCCTACTCAATTATGTTGTCATCTATCATTCAAATTTTTTTTAGAATGTGTGAAACAAAGGAATTTGGGCATCTAGCTGCAAACAAGATGAATCTAAGTTGGATGAAAAGGTAAGGAACTTCATAGAGCTTAGTTTTGCATAGGCTTTTGACAAAAATGGCCGATTCATGTGAAAGGAATATTTGAGAAAGAAGATGGAGGGTGCAAGTAAGATTGATTTGGACTAGTTTCCTTAGAACCCAGATGTAGTGAACTATTTGGACTCCATCAAACCACTGAAACCTTGAATGCAATTTTTACTGAAGAATTAAAGATAGGTTCCAATTTCAATCATGAATTGTTAACAAATCTTTAAGTCAAACAAAATTATTTAGAACAAATGACAATTCCACCACCTAAACAGTGCAAATTGCTAGAAAACATGAGACAGTGATTTGATATTTGATAATATGAGTTTCCAAGTTCTAACTCAACTTTGTGTAGAGTTTTCTTTGAGTAAGATTTTGTATTTCCAATGCCTCTATGTATTCCTTCATGTGAAAATCAATAAAAATCTTAAATTCAATAATATGTTGATGTTCAATTATCTGTATTATTTATTTTATCATTTGAAGAAAAACTCTGGTTTCAAATACTAGATACACATGAAATGATTGTAGATGTTCACTATTGTATATACTACTAGTGTTAATATGTTATTAAGCATTGAGTTGAGTGATGAATCATTGAGTAGATTTTTAAGTTTTAACACAATTAAAATATGAAATTATTAATAATATGTTAGTTTAGTCATACAAACCTATGATTCCATCAGATCATTTTAATTAATTCTATATTCAGTTGCAAGTATTGTTAGCAAAATTATATATGCATATTGACAGACTAAAAACCAAAGATAACTCTAAAATGATCTTTGTATTCCTTTGCAAAATTCTCTATGATCAATTAACAAGCAACAAACCTATAATTCTCGCCTTGAACTCATTCTTATAGAAATGAAGGAGAAAACAAACTTTAGGCTAGATAGTACACATGTCCCTTTTCTATTGGACCAATATAAAATATTCCCTTTGTAGTTATATTTGCATTTTCATATGGAGGCTTATAATACATTAGATAAAAATTATTTTCATTTGTCAATGAAGATCTTACCCCGCTTTCCAAAAGGCATCTTTAAGTTGATGTAGCAATATCCACGTGCTCAAAATTATACCAATGTACTCAAGCAGAAATTGAAATAAAAACATAAAGAGTAAAAGGTAGAAGAGACAAAAGACTTATCCACGTCTGCAACCTTGTCATCAAATTCAAATTCAGGAGAAGATAATATTTTATCCATACTACATCAAAAGCCTAATCTGTACTAGTTCTAGGCTATGCATTATATTTCTGCCATCTATTACTCGCCATATTTGCAAACTTAAGACCAAAATTTCTCACCATCCCACCACTATAGATTAATCCTCTACAACATCCAAATATTGAGCTTTCTATGCTTGAAATTATCCTTCTATAGACCAATCAAATGTAATTATAATCATCATCCTTTTTCCTGTAAGGAGCATATTTGGTGTAAGAGAGGGGGACCAACCACTACAAGGCCTGAGGTCATGGAGATTCAAGAGAATATTGGGGGCTAGCGAACTCCATTTTTGACGTCATGTGTTGCATTGGAATCGTGATTCTACTTCTGCTCTCATCAAATGTATATCACTATGTGGTACGATACATGGAAATACCCTATGATATGACTTATCTAATTTGATGTGATTAGACTACTACCTTGATTCCATCTCCATGAAACAAGTAGAATCAAGGGGGGCATACATCTACCCTTGAATTTGATTTCTAGAAGATGTTAGATAAGATGATTTTTGAATGACTAATGAATTCGTGTTGCAAGATGTGGTTCCTAACATTATGGTTTTATGGATATCTATAGTGTGGGCGTTATTCTCCCGTATTATGAATTAATCCATATGAGTATCCTTTTATTGAATGAAGCTTATTTCTCGGATTACTTTAGCTTGCATATGCATGTAGAGTCATATGGCTGCTAAAGTATGGGCTAAATGTGGCAATGAAAATTATATTCCCTTCTTGGAGATAGTGTAATTTCTTACTTAATTTGGACATATTTTAGTACCCTTGCATTAAATACCCTTTTAAATTGAACCACCAAAAATGTGGCTTTGGACCTAAGGCAAAAGGATTCCCCTTTACTAGGCCCTTAAGGTTTTTCACCCTAGGAGCACTTGGTGAGATAATGACACTCTTGTCTCTAGGTGGACACATTGGTTTTTAGCGGTTGCATTCAAAAGGGGGAGTCTAATTGATGAAGGTTCTAATAGGAGTGTGTATTGTGTGGCTGAAGCTGAAATAAAATGATGCTAATCTAATGTATGAAAATGTTAATAACAAAAAAAATAAAAATGCAAAGCTACTCTAGAATGACCTAAATGTGTATATTCTAGAAAATAACAGAGGAGGAGAAAAGATATGTACCTAGAAAAGGTGAAGTTGCAAATGAATAGTCCCAAAATCCTCTTGAAAATGTCTAAAAACAGCAGAAGGACACTTATGCCAAGTGGGTGACCTAGTCTTCCAACGAGTAAACTTTGCCAAAACAAGTTTCGAGGAAATGGGTGCCCAAAAATAAAGAAACCCTTTTTCAGGCCTAGCACAATGTAAAGTGCGAAAGTCTTATTTCCAATAATCGACAATACTTTAAATAAATTCATTTATATTCAAAATAAAGTTGACAAAATGTGAAGTGCAAAACTCTTTAATTCCAAACGACTTCAAAACAATGACTTAAACTCGACAAATATATTCATAATACTTTGATTTAAATTTATACACATGTCATCTTACATGACATTGATAATAATACAAAGGTATATGTAACTTAAGTTTAGAATTCAAGACTTAGGAATTATGTCGCCTTAAGCTTTTCAATACATAATTCCAAATATATATAATACATAAATGAAGAAAACATCCTTTGATCTTCAATCCAATAGCTTATCTTCAAACAAAGTGTCTTTCGACAAAAAATAGTGACAAAATTGACTGAACAAGGGTTTGGGGAGAAAGATTAAAATACCAAATGCACTAATTTATGACACGTAAAGGTCGGATCTAAAATATGAAACATAAGACTAAAATAATAACAAACCTCTAGCAGATCTAAGAAAGGGTATGCCTTAGCAACTTTCCTACAATATTCTCTTAGGCAGGTCATGGATTCATGCAATGAATGGAGTGCCTTCCACTCTTCACTATAAAATGAAATGCATCTACAACAATCAAGTGCACACATTAAAGTTGATCCTAACTTGTTAGTGTCTTACAACTTGAGAAACACAAAGAGAATCATTTCAACCCCTATACAACAAACTCCCTTAGATGATGTTTGGGGTTCCTTAGACTTCACACCTACATTAATGGATGAATACAAGATCATAAACAAAGACTTTGAAAAGGGAACAACAGTCTTGTCAACACAAGACTTGGCAGATCCTTCACAAGCATCTACCTCAACAAATTTAGACAATGAAGCAAATAATAAACAACCACCCTATCCAAAAGAAAAAAAAAATATTTATGGAAAAGGTTAAGAGCTTATGAAACAACTTATCTATAGTGGAAAAGGATTTGGTGCTAGAGAACAAGGTATCTACAACCCTATCAAGCATAAAACGCAAACAACAAATCATAGTCTTGGTTATTATCATTTGATAAAAATCACCAAGCCTTCACCTCACATCAATACCATTACACTTGATTCCTCTAAACCAACATTACCACTAGTTCATCCTAAACTAAGGGACACTAGTGGTCTCAAAAGTGATCCTTTGCAACTCTTGAAATAAATAAAGAAATATTCACTTAATGTCAATGCCATCTCACAAAATAATAATGATTTAGATTTTACACACTCCTCTAAATGAGCACAAAATCTCACAATCTATAGAGCCTTGTGTAGGTATGACATCCTATACTAAGAAAGACACATCTTTGTTACAAGCTAGAGGAACACCTTCTACCATTGACCAAGCGAGTATCTTGTCGAGACTCCTCCAAGATCACTTGATCTCCCTTCGTCTGTGAACTGAAAAGAAATTCTATCACAAGAATTCCTTTTGTTCCTATCACAGAGTCCATGGTCATTATACTAATGAATGTAAGGGATTGAGTAGTAAAATACAACTTATTAATGAGTTTGGTGCTCTCCCTTATGTGGGGGCTAAACATTCCTCTAATTGATACTATAGTGTCTTGCAAAAGTGTTGTAAAATGTTGTAACCCACTTTCACAGTTTTCTAGGACCATTTCATTGTAATTCACCAAATAACCACCTCTTTTTACCCTTTACCAAGCCTTATTTCGAAGTTTTGTAAGGATTTGTAACAAAATCTCACACTTTCCTAGGATTTTCATCAATAAATTGACCCTTTCTTATGTTAAAATGGCCACTTAATGCACCTATAAGCCCTACTTAAGTGTGTTTCAGAGAAAAATTCCATTAAGCATCATTTGATACACTTTAATTCTAGACATCCACTTAAAATTTCCCAAGTGGACTAAGTTGCCACCTTGGGTGACTTAGTCCCATTTGGCATAAAAATAAAATTTAATCTAAATTTCTGGCAGGATATTGTTCTCTAAACCCTAAGGTTGGCCTGTGATGTGTTATTTTTGGGAAATTAGGGCACAACATGTATAAATAAAGGGTTTTCCCCTCATTTTCACCCCCAATCTATTCTATTCTATTCTATTCATTCACCCAATCTTCTCAATCACTCATCTTTCATTCTTCTCCAGCAAGCTAGGGTTTCAACATTATAATTCATCAAGTAGGCATTCAAGGGCTAATTCTTCAACAATTGTTGCAAAAATTCAAGATCTATCATCAAGGAAAGTTTTTGAGTTCATTGTTTCATGCTTTCTCTTATTATCTCTTCATTTTGGTTTAATTACCTAAAATGGGTTTGACTAAGGCAAACCCTGATGCCTTAACATCCAATATTTATTTCTCTCTTTATGTGATGTATAGGTCTTGTTTGCACATTTATCAAAGAAAAATGTGTGGAATGTTGTCAAAAACTTGTTAAAGCTCTTCAAGGTGTTCAAAACCCTAATTAAGGCTTGGAGGACACCTACAGGCCGAATTTTGCAGTTCCAGATCAGGAAAATTACTAGGAGCAAGGTGTCAACAGAGAGCTAAAGATTCCCATTTCAAATCTTTAGAAAATTCAAAGTGGAAACTTTCCCTAGTTGTGGTGACCTAGTCCCACTATACAAGATTTTTCCTAGATTATTGCGGATCCAGATACCCATTTGGCTGAAACAAGCTCCGTTGTAGTTTTCCAAAAAATTCTCGAAACTAGATTAAGACACCCAGTCTGGCACAAGTGTCCTGTTAGGCTTAAAAATCAGATTTTGCAGAATTCCAAGGGATTTGTAGTCTTCACTCTAGACTCTGCCATTTTCCAAGTGGATTTTTTCTATTTACCCCTTTTATCTTGTTCTTTATTGCATTCAATCCATCTCTCTACATATCACAATGTGTTTTCAAACAATTGGCATTTTCAAAGTGTTTAGTCTCTTTAAACAATTTCCAACATTTAAATCATTGTGTTTAGACATATTTACATCATACTTACATTATTATATGAATGTGAACATTGCCATTTTGGTATCCCTCTCTCCTTTTAGGTGAAAAATCCTAGAAATGTTAGAGAGTCTTATGTTACAAAAATCTATGTTACGATCATAAGGGTTTTCATTTTGTAAGGCTAATAAGGAATAAGATGATGTGTTATTATTCGGGATACTCTAAATTCTCTTGCCTCCAGTTATGTAGCTACAAAGTAAAAACCAATTTCCTTCAAGTTCAAACATGGTGGAATTGGAAAGAAGATGATCTTGTTCTACTGACTTCTGAGATAGTTTTTGAACCAGGATGAGGAGTTCTGATGGCGATAAGTGATATCTTAGTGCATCAAAGTTGTGTGCAAAAAATGGGAGCAGATATACTACCCCTCATATTCTACATGACTCTAGTTCTCAAAGAAGATAAGTACAATTTTTATATTCACAACTCCCATTTCTCAACATGGTTGGCCAAGCAAGACCCCTTTGCATTTACTTTTAGAGCCACATTTGTATTACGTTGTCACCATTAGAAGCTTGGAGTCAATTTGTAATCCATTGTCATGAGCAACAACTTGGAATCAATTGTTTCTATGTAAAGTGACATATGTCATTTATACAAAATAGGAGCTTATATGCTCTACTCATCTTTAAAAAGATATGTAATAATGTAACATTGTAATTCAGTTATAATAAAATAAATGGTTGTTATTCTTCGTTATTCATGTATAGTAAGGAATTATTGTCTCGAGTCCAGTGTCTATCAATCTATTTAAATAAAAAAAATTCCTTTAAGAAATTAAGTATTATCTATTTATGAAATATTTGCATGTAGATTTAACACATAAATCAATACAAATGAAAAATGAAAGTTCCCATCAAATTGACAAAAAACATTATAAACACTAAAAGTTGTAACTCCTGCTAGGGTTTACTGAAATGTTATTGATTTATAATTTGTTGTTGACCTTCTCCCCTGGTTCTTGGTATCAATATTCATTTTATTAATTCATTTTCAACATTAAATTACCAACCCCTTGGCCTTGATGTTAATCCTCATGCACTAAAGTTTAAAACAACTTTAAAACACATGTTTAATGTTTATATCATAAATTACTCAACCATTCAATGAACATTTGATGGATGGTTGTAGTTGCATTCTGGAATTAAATGCACAAAGCGCTAGGATTGTAAACTCAAACCTCTAGAATCACCCTATAACTGTTAGATTTACAAAGATCAATGGTTGAGAATTTTTTTCACAATTTTTTTCTAAGTTTCATTATGGAAATGTAATCTACTAATTGTGTAGTCTAGTGGCAACACATTGAAATTTCATTCACTTTAATATTCAAAAAAAAAAAGTGAAATTTCTACTGATTAGTGATTTTATTTTTAAGTGATATAGTCAACACGCAAGGAGATTTTATATTGCTCATTGTAGTGCACCAAGGATATTATAGGTTCCAACAAATCCAATTAGTATTAATCTTTTCAAGAACCAAAATCTTAGTAAGTGGAAGACAAAATTCCTACGACTATGATTCATTATCTCTTAAAATCTTATTTTGTCAAATTTTGAAGTTTGGGTTTAGGGTTGAGAGGCTTAAGAAAAATGAAGGACTAAGAGGGAATTCATAATTTAACATTGTATAACTTGTAATTCTACCACCAGTACCACTAGAAAACCAAAGAAAGTTGTTGTTAAAGGTATAAAAAATCAGATAAAAAAATACATTATGTTGGATTGCTTAAACCCCAGGTTTCACTAATGAGTATCATGATATTTATGATCCTAAAATCTATGGTAGGTGTACCTCAAAACATAGATTTTCATTTGAGAATAAGGTTGATAACCAAATGCAAGATAATAGTTTCAGTTCACTGTGGGTAAGTGGATTAGGGCACATGATGTTACATGAGGTTTTCCCTTGCCCAAAATTTATCATGGTTTGTGCCTAAAATTATGATGATAATAAAAGAGAAATTGTTAATAAAGATAGAAAAGTAGAATTTTTATCCATTAATGCATAAGAACTTGGAAAAGTGTTGGGTATTACAATCGAAGAATTTGGAAATGTCCACATTGACCTAGAAAATCTCGCTTGTAATTATGAAGCAATGGATGAAAGGGAGAAAAATTATTTCATAAATAAAATAGTTGAGGATAACATACAAGTTAGAAACAATTTCAAAGGTAATTATAAGCCTCCTTGTGATTTTAATATTTTTAGACCATGGGTTCAAGATACTATTTCCATGCTAGGATTTTTCCTTGGACTGGATAGCAATTAGGAAGTGGGTGCAAGACTGCTTGAAATGGTATATAATATCCTTCATGGTGTTCCAAATGTCAAATATAAATTTATTGAGCACATTGTAGAATCCATGCATGAACAATTTTTAATGATTAAAGGAGGTGCATAGTCAAATTCCACTAATACATTTAGTTTCACAATATAATTGTGTTATTTTTTTTCTTTTCAAATTTAGAGGAATGTTTTAGACCAAGCTTCAAATTCCGCCCTATATTAATTCTTAGGAAAATGAAATGGCTCCATTATATGATTGGACCACTGAGATAAGGATGCATGATTCTTGAAGTAACTATAGTTATTTAATAGACTACTTTTTGTCTCCATTGCATCAAGCATTTACAAATAATCCAATGCCTAGATTACCTATGTCATGTAGAAATTGCATTCAACTAGGAAAATAAATATAATTGGTTGACTGGTACTTAATGGAAGAATATAATGTACTGATATTTTATGGATCGGGAGTAGAGCCATACAAACTTCCAATACATGTGGTAGAAAGGGTTTTTGCATTGGAATATGTAAGGTAAATGCATAGTATTGATCAACTACACTTTCTTAGCCAGCAAAAGAAGACCTTATTTCTTGCTTTACCTTTTTTCATGCGGAGGGTTCACATTTGAGAGAAAATAATTTAGTGTGGCACATGATGTTTTTAAAAAAATAAAATTTGATGTTACCTATCACTAGTAGTATTATCCATATGACTTCATTAAATCAATGATTGTGACTATTGCCCCCAAGTAGAATTCAACATCAAAGTAAACCCTTGCTTGAAACCTTGAGAAACAAGGATTCTTGGGACAATGTTAAAATAGCAATGGAGAAAAGTGTTGTTGGGAAAGGTATTTATTCTGAACAGTTGTCAACAAAAATTATGGCATTTCATTGAAAGACAATCAGGAGCTACAATAATTTTTATGAGTAAGGCATAAACCTTCTAGAAGAGTAAAAATGAAAAATTCTCTAGATAAGAAAGTTATAGCTAAAAATTGGTCATGATAAAATTTATTGGTTTTTGGTCTATGAGTAAGGAGTTAGGTGAACCAAGAACTCTTGTAGACTATGGAGATAACTAAGATAATGAGTTTAGCAAATTATAGAATATAGAGCATCTTAATGAATGTGAATATCAAGAAATTAATGATGAATCTAATGATGAAAGGAAAGAACAAAGCCATGTCAAATCTAATTTATGTGAGGCCATAAAAGAAACATATACTTTAGGAGTAGTCATAGCTGAAAAAAATGAGTTATGAAGGTGGTGGTTTGGTGTCACAAGGACAAGGAATTTTTACAGTAATAGATGTAGACCATAGAAAACTTGTTGATAAGTGATGCTTTGGAGATGATAAAGTATACCAAGGGCATACAAGTATGGCTAAAAAAAATCATTTTGTTAGAACTTCAAATCCTAATCCTCAAGGTCAGATACAATCATAATTTAGACATGCCCATGGTAGAGAGCCCAGTGCAACTACTAATACCATTGGTGGTGATGGTATGGTTAGTAGTACTATTAGTGGTCAACATTTTCTACAACAAGAAATTACACACAAGAGGACAATAATACAAGATACCACACATAATGATCAAGACACACATAAGAGGCAAAGGATTTTGGCAAGTCCAAGTCCAACATAAACTACCATTTCCACCACAAGGAGTTAGTTCTAAGCACTCCTAGTTCCATAGTTAGTGTGGCTACAACATCACTAGAAATTAAAAAGACTCATTTTCCTTCACCATTCAAGAATTCTAAAGTTCCTGCATCCCCAGGTTTTGATTACATTGAAGAGTTTAAATAGAAATCAGAATTGTATAAAAAGGAAAAGAAACAATTGATGGAGAGTGCATTCATTCTAATTTCAGAGCCTGCAACAACCATGATATTACCAATATTTGAAACAAATAAAGAAATCATGAAGTACACAATTGTTGTTCCTACAGTTCAAAATAAACCAGCAAATCAGATGGATTGATCTAAATTTTAGGTGACCAGTTTACAATTGGATTTTTTTAGACTCAAAAATACTAAACCAAATAATGTATCAAAGAAGAACAATGAATTAGTTTACACATCATTGATAAAGAAAGATAGAGAAAAAAAGGTTATAGACTCAAATAGAAAAATTATAGGCAGACCTAGAAAAAGAGAAAGCAAACAGGAAAGAAGCAAATAACAAGAGCAATGAATTAGAAAAAAAACTAAAAAATCTACCCCTACATCAACAAGAAAAGTGGATAAACAAAATGAGAGAGAAGTGAATTAATTGAAGCAAAGGTTAAATGAGAGAAAAAAGAAATATGATGAGGAAAAATCCACTTCCGAAAAATTAAGACAAAGAATTAGGAAATGAAATGAATAGTTGCAACAAAAATTGGAGGCAGAGCTAATGGAAGCAAAAAATGAAATTAACTCTTGTCAAAATAAGTTAACTATATTTTGTAGAGAAACAATGAGGCATATCAAACAAAAGATCTCAGATGAAATAATGCAAAGGATTTGATTGTTTGTGTGAATTATTCCAATTGATTGATCTTCTTAGACTACATTATAAGAACCTCAACATATATTTAGTAGTGTGCACATGAAAATCTGCAAATGTTAGTAAAATGACAAAATAAACATAACAAAAATACATATCCTTATGAAATAATACTCCATGTTTCAAAATACAAACAAATGACAAGAATGATCAAAGCACATAAAACATTATATATACCTATTCCATAGTGGATTGGTGCTATCCTTGTGTAGAAGGTATCCCTTTCCCAATCCTTAACAAGCCAAATGAGATGATAGACAATGAGATGAAAAATGAACTCAAGTTGCCTATAATGAGGATACTCCAAATTGTAGATGAAAAATGAGAGAAAAGGCATTAAATTTATAGGAGAGATTGAGAGAGGAGAGACCAAGATTGAGAAATGTGGTACTAAAACCCGAAAAATAGGAGAGAGCCACTTATCACAATGTGATTGGCCCATGCTTTTGCAATTTTTGGCCAATTTGCTCGTTTCAAATTTGAAAATGGAATTGAATGCATATGGTTGAGGGATATGGGGGGAATTTTGTCTGGAAAAAAAAAAGTCAAACAAGGGGAGTTAATGAGGGCATATTCCTTGGGAATATTCCTTGTGAGGAAAAATAAGGGTTTTAATAAATCAAAATAAATGATTTATTGTGCAAGTGGGAAAAGCTAGAGGATGGGACATGGGTTAGGCTTAGCATTAATCAGGGATTTCATTAATTAAGCTAGTGATTAGGTGGTGTGACATTTGATTTTCATTTTTGTATTTGTTTTAAATCAAATGAGAGGAAAATGAATATTAGTCTTTTAATTAAATACAAGTGATTAATTAAATCGAGAGACTTTAGGAAGTTGATTAATTAATTTTATTTAATTAATTTGAGAAGAAAATGATCAACTATGATGTTTAATCAATAATGTTTATTTTGCATGTCTGCATTTTTCCCCTCTTTGAATCAATGTACGTGTTGCATTGGTTCAAAGAATGATGCCGTTGTCATCGAAATTAAAAAAAAATCTGATTTTTTCAAATGCCTTAAACAACAAAAATGTGTTGGCATTAGAGAAATTTTTAAATCAAGTTCAACAAATAGTCTACAATGCCAGTGACAATGATTTGAAATCAAAAGGGATTAATAATTGGCTTGCCTACCTAATTATGTTGTCACCTATCATTCAAAATTGTTTTAGAATGTGTGAAACAAAGGAATTTGGGCATCTGGCTGTAAACAAGATGAATCTAAGTTGGATGAAAAGGTAAGGAACTTCACAGAGCTTAGTTTTCCATAAGCTTTTGACAAAAATGGGTGATTCATGTGAAAGGATTATTTGAGAAAGAAGATGGAGGGTGCAAGGAAGATTTATTTGGACTAGTTTCCTTAGAACCCAAATGTAGTGAACTATTTGGATTCCATCAAACCACTAAAACCTTGAATACAATTTTGACTGAAGAATTAAAGACAAGTTCCAATTTTAATCAAGAATTGTTAACAAATCTTTAATTCAAAAGACATTAGTTAGAACAAATGACAATTCCGCCACCTGAACAGTAGAAATTGCTAGAAAAGGTCACACAGTGATTTGATATTTGATAATATGAGTTTCCAAATTCTAACTCAGCTTTGTGCAGAGTTGTCTTTGAGAAATATTTTGCATTTCCAATGCCTCTAAGTATTCCTTCATGTGAAAATCAATAAAAATATAAAATTCAATAATGTGTTGATGTTCAATTATCTATATTATTTATTTTATCATTTGAAGAAAAAATTTGGTTTCAAATACTAGATACACATGAAATGATTGTAGATGTTCACTATTGTATATACTACTATTGTTAATATGTTATTAAGCATTGAGTTGAGTGATGAATCATTGAGTCAATGTTTAAGTTTTAACATAATTAAAATATGAAATTAATTATAATATGTTGATTTAGTCATACAAAGCTATGATTCCATCAGATCATTTCAATTAATTCTATAGTCAATTGCAAGTATTGCTATCAAAATTATATATGCATATTGACAGACTCAAACCCAAAGATAACTGTAAAATAATCTTTGTATTCCTTTGCAAAATTCTCTATGATCAATTAACAAGCAACAAACCTATAATTCTCACCTTGAACTCATTCTTATAGAAATGAAGGAGAAAATAAACTTTAGGCTAGATAGTACACATGTTCCTTTTCTATTGGACCGATACAAAATATTCCCTTTCTAGTTATATTTGCATTTTCATATGGAGGCAAATAATACATGAGATAAAAACTATTTTCATTTGTCAATGAAGATCTTACCCCACTTTCCAAAAGGCATCTTTAAGTTGATGTACCAATATCCACGTGCTCAAAATTATACCGACGTACTCAAGCAGAAATTGAAATAAAAACATAAAGAGTAAAAGGTAGAAGAGACAAAAGACTTATCCGTGTCTGCAACCTTGTCATCAAATTCAAAATCAGGAGAAGATAATATTTTATTCATACTTCATCAGAAGCCTAATCTGTACTAGTTCTAGGCTATGCATTATATTTGTCCCATCTATTACTCACCATATTTGCAGACTTAAGACCAAAATTTCTCACCATCCCACCACTATAGATTAATCCTCTACAACATCCAAATATTGATCTTTCTATGCTTGAAATTATTATTTTATAGACCAATCAAATGTAATTATAATCATCATCCTTTTTCCTGTAAGGAGAATATCTGGTGTAAGAGAGGGGTACCAACCACTACAAGGCCTAAGGTCATGGAGGGCCAAGAGAATATTGGGGGCTAGCGAACTCCATTTTTGATGTCGTTTGTTGCATTGGAATCATGATTCTACTTCCACTCTCATCAAATTTCTATCACTATGTGGTATGGTACTTGGAAATACCCTATGATATGACTTATCTAATTCGATGTGATTAGACTGCTACCTTGATTCCACCTCCATGAAGCAAGCCGAAACAAGAGGGGCATACATCTACCCTTGAATTTGATTTCTACAAGATGTTAGATAAGAATATTTTTGAATGACTAATGAATTCGTGTTGCAAGATGTGGTTCCTAACATTATGGTTTTGTGGATATCTATAGTGCAGGCTTCATTCTCCTGTATTATGAATTAATCCATGAGTATCCTTTTATTAAATGAAGCTTGTTGCTCAGATTACTTTAGCTTATATATGCATGTAGAGCCATATGGTTACTAAAGTATGGGCTAAATGTGGCAAAGAAAATTATACTCCCTTCTTGGAGATGGTGTAATTTCTTACTTAATTTGGACATATTTTAGTACCCTTGCATTAAATACCCTTTTAAATTGAACCACCAATAATGTGGCTTTGGACCTAGGGCAAAAGGATTCCCCTTTACTAGGACCTTAAGTTTTTCACCCTAGGAGCACTTGATGAGAGAATGACACTCTTGTCTCTAGGTGGACACATGGGTTTTTGGCAGTTGCATTCAAAAGGAGGAGGTTGATTGATGAAGGTTTTGATAGGTGTGTGTATTGTGTGGCTGAAACTGAAATAAAATGATGCTAATCTAATGTATGAAAATGTTAATAAAACAAAACAAAACTAATGCAAAGCCACTCTAGAATGACCTAAATGTGTATATACTGGAAAATAAAAGAGGAGGACAGAAGATGTGTTCCTAGAAAAGGAAAAGTTCAATATGAATAGTCCCAAAATCATTTGGAAAATGTCTGAAAATAGTAGAAGGACACTTATGCCAAGTGGGGAGACTTAGTCCTCCAACTAAGAAACTTTGCCAAAATAGGTTTCGAGGATATGGGTGCCCAAAAATAAAGAAACCCTTTGTTGGGCCTAGCACAGGGACAAGGTCACCAATAGGGGCGTCCTATTCGACTTGTGGATTTTTGAGGAATTAGGTCTTGATTCTTTCGATCCCAAGTAATTTTTCCCTTTTCTACAACAATCCATGATAGAAACTCCTGAAAGTGACCTATAACTTATCTTCTTGCTCCTTCTAGGGTTTGAGGCTTGGATGTGACTTGAGGAGAATTTTGGTAATTCGTTAAAATCTTTGTACTCCACCAAGGCTGCATAAAAACCTGTAAACATATACAAATACCAAGATAATGTTAGGATTAGGAAATAGGGATTTGCCTAAGTTAAACCCCTTTGTAATTAATTAAAACAAAATGAGATGAAAGCAAAGGAATGTAAGTTTGAATGATGAAATTATTGCAAATTCTTACCAAACCTTTGTTTTTGATGGTTTGCAACATGCAAGAGTAGCTCCAATGGAGATAGCTTGTGAAACCCTAGTGCTTGAATGCTTTCTTGTGAAATTTTGAGATCTTGAGTACTTGAGAAGAGAGATGTTAAAATGAGCATGGGAGACAAAACAATGAGGATGAAAACCCTTATTTATACATGTGAAACCCTATTTTTTTTGAAATGCAACATGATAGGCCGACCCTAGGGTTTAGGAGGCAAGATTCATGTTGAATTTTATTTTATATTTAAAATTTATCTGTAAAGGCACTAGGTCGCCCAAAGTGGCGACCTAGTTCACTTGGGAAAATTTAAGTCATCGTCGGTAATTAATTTGTGTTTAATGAAGTTAATCAGATTTTCCTCTAGGAACACACTTAGGTTAGGACTAAAAGTAAATAAAGTCGACAAATTAGCATAGAAAAAGGGTTAATTTAAGGGTGATAAGCCTATATAAGTGTGAAAATGCATCACAACACTTTGTCATAAGGATCAGGAAGGTGTAAGAAGGTATTATTTAGGTTAATTATGTTGAAAGAGTCTTAGAAAAGTAAGGAACTGTGTTACAACACTTCAAAACACCTTAGTAAAACACCATTAGGTTACTATTGAATTGCAAGCTTATAAGGCCGAATCAAGGTAAACAAGGCCAAAATCCTATGGAAAAGGCCAAAATGAGTGAAAAAGTGCCAAAGTATACAATTTTTGGTGACACATTTAGCCCCCACTTTAGTGAGGGTATGAACTTACTTCAAAATCACACTAAAGTAGTTGAATCATGTGTGTCGATTGGGATCTAATGTACTCATGCTAGTGAGGTGAGATGACTCATGATCAAGAGCGATCATCAAGCCCCTATGATTAAGATCCCATATCCAACTAAGCATAAGTATAACAAATCACACAAGGAGTGGTGTGAAAAAGTAAGATCAAGCTTCGACCGTTTGTCCATCTAGTTGTAGATCAAATCTAATTTGTTTGTCTAAAAGGAAAGGATGTACTCACTCTAGGCTGATGAGACTATTAGGTGAGAACACCAAAAGGTGATGAGATAAATACACACAGTCGATATGTACTCACACAAAAAAAGGTGGCTATGGGGAAATCCATGCAGCTAGTTGGGCTTCCCACTCAACCATACCAAAGTTATACCTCCTGATAACTTTGATAAGGTGCCACAAAACACAAGGGTGTGGTTCATGAGACAAGAAAAGCCATGGATTCTTATAACCCATGAAGAAGTGCAAGATGGAAGTTATGTTATGCAAGGTAGCCATGTATGCACGAAAAAGGTACAAAATGCAAAAAGAACATAAAATGCAAAAATAGTTTTCTAAGGAGTCTTCTATAGTTCATATGAGATCTTTGACTTAGGGGACATTGCATTTAATGTCTCCAAGAGAGGACCAATCAAAGGATACAAGATTCATAACTTAGGGGATGCAGTGCATCGCATCAGGCCACTAAGAGGAATATAATATGCTAAGATAAGTCACACTTATGAAGAAAATTATGTTGGAATGATGGATACATAGGGGCCCTGCTACAGTCTTCAATGGAGGACCTTTGTCAGGAGGAGATATTCAACCACATAGAAATTATGATAATGGCATTCAAATAGAGATTCTATTATGATGATCTAGATATAGATGTTTTACAAAGAGTACATATGCCTGATTGTATAGGCAAGTGCTAAACCTAGAATGCAAAGGATGTTGCCAAGTGTTCAAATCACACTTCATGTGACAACAAGAAACCCTAACCAACTACCTAGGGAATGATAACAAGATGGAGATAAGTTCTAGAAAAGACAACTCATCTTCTAGAAGGGAATCTTATCTCAACAACATTATTAAATGATTAAATGCAACCAAGGACTAATATGATTAATTAAGACCTAAGTTAACATATGCTAGTGTAATAATTAATTAATTACACTAACACCCCCCCATAATTCCAACTTAGGGAGGAAATCAAAAATGCAATGATTATGCATGATGATGATGGGTCTCGGTTGATGGCCATTTTAGGTACCCATGTACAAAAGATGAAAATGCAACTATCTCCCACAAACGGAGAAAAGGGGAAAACCCAGTGGGAAAAAATCCCTCTCTGAAAAAGGAGATGAAATGCAGAAAGGTGATGATTGGAGGACTCAACATTATCACCCCAAGGACAACAATCATCACATGGATACAATATAATCAAAAGCCCCACCCATAGGAGGGAAATAGAGAGACAATAGATGCAAGTGCATAGATGCTTCCCATTCCGGATAGGAATTGAAGGAAGGAAGGATGTAGATGAATGCGGATGATATCTCTGAAAGCTGCTCATGTGTCTCCTTGGCCTCCAAGATAGTCTCAAGATCTCCAGGCAAGATTGAGATGCAAAGATGAGGAGACTCTAGAAAACTCTCCAAAGTATGATCTGAATAGAGGAGTGATATCCCCTCAAGAATGTTCTCCAAACCTATAGAAGTAGCCAAGTCAGTGATACCTGAAACAAAGCCATCCTGTGATGTCAAGTCTAGAAAATTGAATGTGTCCTAATGAATGATGATGATGGAAGCCTCAATCAATGACTCCGGACAAGGAATCACTGAATGTTAAGGGATACCAACTGTCTCTAATGGAGAAGAAGAATCATCTAAAGAAACCTTGTCAACCTCTTCAAAAGATTCAAAGTAATCCAAACAAACAGCCTCTTGCATAACAGTATCATCATGGGTTGCTTGATCTGAAACCTGGCATTCTAAATCATGACCATAAGGGAAGGGTGGAGTATCTGAATCTCCATATATCTCCCAAAGATTAGTCCAAAGGATGTGGGGACTATCACAATGATCAATAGAACTCAAAACATCAGAATCAACTTGCATTCCAATGATCCCTAAGATAATGTATTTGCTGCAACTCCAAGCAAACTCATGAATACCTTCACTCGGATGGGGAACTATACCAAACAGATGTGGTGACAATGCAAGTGATTGGAGATGGTTGATGATCCCATCCTGCCATTTTTTATAGTTTCTCGTGTGCAACATAGTCAAAGAAGGATAATATGCAAGCCCCATAATGTACAAACAAATTTCTCAAAAATTACAAAGACAATGACCTTCAACAACAAATAGAAACTTCCAAAGCTGATATGCAACTGAAGTGATGCCACCCAAAACAAAAAACCTTTTCCCAAGCTTCAGGATATCCAAGTTATTGAACAAATGCACCAAATTGAACAAAACCAATGCAAGAGTACTTGGAGCTGAAACTGATCAAAGTGAATGGATGGATGAAAAGAGCTCTGAATTACTTTCTTGATGCTATTGGGATTACTGAATTTTGATCAACGGTTGCAAAGATATGAGCCTTTATGTCCAAACTAGTGTTTTTACTTCAGTTGACTATAGAATATTCAGATAGAGAAATTCTGCAAAAGAGATTTCCCACTAGAAAGTAGACCAAATCCTCTTTCTGATGATATCTTGTGTGTCGAATTTTGATACCGTGGCACAAAGATATGGCAATTTGAAAAAATCTACCCTATTAGGGCCTACAGTCAAAACAGGCGCAAAAATTAAGCACCTGGGGGGAAAAAATGGAGCCCTTGGTCGTTGATGGGACTGTGGGCTGAAGACCTGCAAAAGAAAAATGGGCCACCGCCGGGCAGAGCGGCAGCTGGGCGAAGCGAGCGGAGTAGGGGAAGCGGCGACTAGGTGGAGCGGGCAGCGCCGTTGGGAGCAAGCGAGGTCATCAGTTGATGTGACACACCGATGTGATGTCTGTAGACGTGATAGGGCTGACAACCGGTCTGTGGACCGACAAAAAAAAAAAAAATTTAATATTGCAAAGATTTGCAATTCAAAAAATTTAAAAAACAAATGCCGACGGGAGAAAAAAACTATAGCCCCCAAAAAATATTTATGCCGACCACTGATTTTAATTGCCAGTCGCCTAGAAACAAAAAATTTTGTAGAAACTATAGAAACATTTGTCTGTTTTTGAAAATAAAAATTGCCCAATGACTTAAAAAAAAATTGCCATGATGGAGGACTGAAAGGGGAAATTTTATTTGTGCAAAAACTGTACGGATCGTACAAAACGCAAAAAACCCTAGATACCTCAAATGGCTCCCAGTGTGAATATGTCCAAATCGAATGAATGGGCAGGCGATCTATAGGTTTTGAGGCCTTATGAGCACAATGGAGAGGTCGGATAGAGCCTGATCTACACTAGAAAATAGCTTGGTCCCTAGGTAGACAACTAGCCTGCAAACAAAACCCTTAAGCCTACAAAGAATCTCACTAGCCAAACTTTCTTGATCCTGGGATGAACCTTCACTGGAATAGCTCTGATACCATGTTGGAATGATGGATGCATAGGGGCCCTGTTGTAGTTTTCAATGGAGGACCTTTTCTAGGAATAAATATTCAACCACACAAAAAGTATGATAATGGCATTCAAATAGAGATTCTATTATGATGATCTAGATATAGATGTTTTACAAAGAGTACATATGCATGATTATATAGGCAAGTGCTAAACCTAGAATGCAAAGGATGTTGCCAAGTGTTCAAATAACACTTCATGTGACAACAAGAAACCCTAACCAACTACCTAGGGAATGATAACAAGATGGAGATAAGTTCTAGAAAAGGCAACTCATCTTCTAGAATGGAATCTTATCTCAACAACATTATTAAATGATTAAATGCAACCTAGGACTAATATGATTAATTAAGACCTAAGTTAACTTATTCTAGTGTAATAATTAATTAATTACACTAACAAATTACACCAAATTTCATCCACAAAGTGAGAAACGCATCATGTGAAGTGACACGACTGCACTAGGAAGCACAAACAAAGAAAAAGAAAATGCAAAAATAAAATAAAATAGTGCCAATGTATGTCCCTGCTTTAAAGGGATGGCTACACACCACTTTGTGAGCAATTGATTTAAATTAGAGAAAGAAAAATGAAAAGATACATGAGAACCTACTAGAAAAGCCCAATGTCAAGTGATAGGTGTCTAAGAAAGGTTGCATCATGTGAAAAAGAAGAAAGCAAGAGAGAAGGGGGATATGCCCCCAAAGTGAAAAACACCAAACACATGAGGGATCTATGGATTTGGGGTCAGTATGTTTGTTGCTGAAATATTTTTTTTAGAGAGCGCAAAACTATCATCATTCCCTCAAATACATAGAACTGGAAGAATTACACAAAGAGGGTGAAAGAAAATGAAAAGGAAAGAGTCATTTTGGTCAACATGGAAGAGATGTAGGGTGTCTTAACGCTTTACATCATCCCCCAAAAGGACCATATTTCTAAAGAAAGAGAAATAGACAAACACAAAAGAGCCTTGCTTTTGAGTCAATGAAGGAGACATTGCAATCTCAATTCTTTGCATCATCCTCAAATGAAAGGAAAAAGGAAAAAGAAAATCGAAAAGAGCATCATTTAGGTCAACATGAAGGAGACATTGCGGTCTCAATGTCGTGTGTCATCCCCAAATGAAAGGCATAAAGGAAAAAAAAAGAAAAAGAGATTCATTTGGGTCAACATGAAGGAGACATTGTGGTCTCAATGCCTTGCATCATCCCCAAATGAAACTGAAAAGGAAAAAGAAAAACGAAAAGTGAGAAGTGAAAAGGCATGCATGACACATAAAAGAAGGGAGAGACATATAGAAGAATGTCACAAAGAGTAAGAAACATAAAATAAGATGAGGAATACATGACATACAAATGTAAAAAATAAAAAATAAAAAGGACTAGTAAGGCGCATGTGCATTACTCTGCAACCAAGTTATCTACCTCCCAATCTTGCTCAGTAAAAAAATGAAGAGGGCGACTAGTGAGAGGAATGACAACAATTGCCGAGTTGGCATCAAGATCAATGCTTGTCCTAGGATAATTCTCATGAATGCTCATGGAAGAGAAGAATAGTGAATTCAAGGTTTTGTAGACCTCTTCATCAATGTGAGCAATCTCATCATCATCATCTAAATTGATGACAATGGTGGTGTCATATGACAATATTAGTTCTTTCTTGTAAAAGGGGTGGTGCAATAGGTATAGGATCTAGCTACCGGGGCGGAGGAGGAGAATCAACATGCATGGCCTCAGGCATAGGTGGGATGGGCTCTTCAACTTGGTCTTCCTCATGAGATTGGAGGGGTGAAAGAATGATGACAACGTCTACACTTTCTAGCCTCTTTATTCCTTTTTTTAATTTTTGGTCAAGGTGTGCAGGGGAAGGGGCAGGACAATCCATTATAGGTTGTGTATCATCTTAGAGAGGAGGGACAAGAGGAACTCTGGGTGGTTCATCCACCTTCTCTTTAGATTTATGGACCTATTTAGTGTGGGGAGGGAGGATAGAATTACTATCATGATCCCTAGGCCTCTTCGATGATGTGGAGGAGGTTTCAAGATTGGGCTGACTAGGCATATCAGAATCAGGTGGCAACATGGCTTTGTCAAGGATGGGTGAGTCTGTAGTAGAAGGAGGTATGTTGTGTAGATAAATTTCAGATATCTTCTTGGCTTTGAAATTTTGATAGGGAATGAATAATAAGTCTTGCCTAGGAGTGATGGGCTCCATAGGTTCAGGCCAAAAGACATCCAAGGAAAATTTACCCTTAGAGGATAATGGGTTAAAACCACTATGGTGGATAGTAAATATGTAATTGTCGATAGAAAAATTCACACACTTGTGGATGATGGATGGGCCACTTTCATAGAAGGAAGCCATGGATGGCCAAGTCATAAAATAAATTGTTCTAACTGAGGAATAATTGAAAAGGTAACGTCTAATGTTTTTGGACCTATTTGTAATGGGAGGGCAATCGATTGAATCGTCGGGCACACAAAACCATTGTGTGTCTTGACACATGCAGTACATCTATTATAGACATCTGTATCAATATTATGTAATACTAGAAACTCATCTGTGATGACAATCTAACCACATGCGGGATCTAGAGAGAGAGCCATTAGGAAGGTTTTGTACTATATCTTGTGCAAAAAAGAGATCTCAAGAGGTCCTTTTGTTGGGCCCTCAAAAATTTTAACGTTTAATGCTCCTACCATTTTGTTAATAGGTGTGACATGGGTTACCTGGGAAAGAGAAACAAAATGTAGATCTTGTGAATCCACATTCATAACATCAAGTGGGGAAGTTTCACTTGGTTTGACAAATGACACATTATGATTGGGCATGGGGTTGGTAAATATTTGCAAGTTTTGTTTAGGTGGTGCCATAGATTTATTGCTTTTAACATTAATGCTTGCAGCAAATAGACATCCTAAATCAATTAGGTCTTGCACTAGGTTCTTTAGACGCTTACATTGTTCAGTGTTATGTTCATTTTGGTGATGAAAGTAACAATAGGCAGTGGCATTATAAAAAGGGGGTAGTGGTTTATTAGGATCAGGTGGATGGACGAAAGGTAAAGAAATCATTTGTTGTTGAAGTAATTGGATCATGGTGTTATGAAGGTTGTTGGGCAGGGGTGTGAAAATACACTTAGGATCTCCATAATGAAAGGGGATTGTAGACCTAATGACATCTTGTTGGTTATTAATGGGTGGAGGGTTTTTGGACAAAGGGTTAAATTGGAGAAACTCTTTGTTCAATTTACGGAATGGTCGGGGATTAGATTGGGAAAATCTATCAGAATTCTAATCACAACTGCTAGTAGAATTATGGTAGTCATAGAGTGCTTGACACAGGTGCATAAAGGAGGGGAACTTCATGAGAGTAAGTTTATCTTGAAGGGATGTCACAAGGTTTTGGATACACATCTTCTGCATGTGGGTATCTGGTATTTTAACATCTATCAAGGAATAAAGAGCTTGGTAATGAGAGACAAAATCAGTTATCTTCTTGATATTAGCTTGATTACATCTCATCAGGTCTGCTAAAGTTTTCTTTTGAGTCATGTGAACCTGAAAGTGATTAATTAAGGCATCCACTAATTCATTGAAAAAACTAATGGAATTATTAGGCAGGGAGGAGAACCATTCTAAGGCTACATCTTTAAGAGTTCTTGGAAATAACTTAGTGAGCAACTTGTCATTAAGAGCGAAGTTTCAATAGAGGGTAGTATAGGAATTGACATGGTTAGAAGGGTCACCCCTCCTGCCATACTTCTCAAATCTAGGGATCTATATTCCTTGTGGCAAGGGAGTTCAGAGGATGTCAAGGGACAATGAATTACTATGAACATAATGGGAGGGGGGGCCGTATTGGCTTTGGTTAATGGTGGATATTTGTTGTTGCATAGAAGTTATAGTGTGAAAAAATTGTGTAATGAGAGGGTCACTGTAAGTGCTATGAGGTGGGAGGGAAAGAGGTGAGGGAGTGAAAGTGGTGGAAGGGGAAGCGGTAGAAATAGTGAGGGTAGGGACAATGGAAGAGGTAGGGAGGTGGGATGCCACAAGAGAAGTAGAGATGTTAGTGGGGATTGTGAGGGGAGGGACCACATTACTAACCTACTACATAGCACTTGTCACACAAGGAGGTGTATAGGTCGAAATAAAAGCAACGATTGAGATTGGAGGAGTAGAAGGTCATCCTTGGATAGACATTGGAGTAGATGAGTGAGATGTCTTAGGTTCATGTTTTTCATACATTTTTGCAATCCTCTTCATGACACGTAGTACATCATCATGATCAAGTAAGTGGTGAAGGTTCTCAATGACAGGGATAGTGGTTTTGGATAGTGTTCAAAGCTGATTTCATGTTGATAATCAACAAGAGAAGCATGGATATGGAAGATCTTATCATGTGGTAGGTCATTGTTATCACCAGTTGTATTATCTAGGTGCAAGGAATTACTAAGGATGGTTTCTAAGCCTAATGCACCATTTTCAATACCGGGAGTTGAAGTTGGAGGGATGCCAACATCTACAACAAGGGTATTGTTGGTAGATGCCATGGTCTTAGAACTTCATCTCAAAACTATATCAGAAAAGGAGCACTAAATGCTCAGACATGGTTCCCTAAGGCAATGTAAGAAAAGATGACAAAAGGGCTTGTAACTAAGATTCTAGAACAAAACATAGAAAGGAAAAAACCAGAAAGTTGTAAGATAGAAAATACTAGTAAATTTCTGGGAATTTGAGAGAAAACGGTGCGAAAGGACTAGGTTGCCTAGAGTGGCGACTTAGTCCTAGTAGTGTTTTTTTTTAATTCTTGAACTTTTAGCTAGTTTTATGTTTTTTGGTTTTCTAATACAAAAAAAAAATGGAAAAAAAAAAAATTCTTGCTAAAAATGCAATGCAATGTGCAATTCTATCATGAGTTTTCACAAAATGCACTTTTTTCACTAACCCTAGGATGCAAACAATGAAAAAATTTCAATGCAATGCAAGCTATCTCTAAGATGAAATGAAAAAATCAGAAAGCTAGCTAATGGTCTACACTTAGGTTCACCAAAATGAACCACCAAAAATGTGGCTTTGGACCTAGGGCAAAAGGATTCCCCTTTACTAGGCCCTTCTAAAGGTTTTTTCTCCCTAGGAGCACTTGGTAAGAGAATGACACTCTTGCCTCTAGGTGACCGGAGGGATTTTTGGCGGTTACATTCAAAATGGGGAGGCTGATTGATGAAGGTTGTGATAAATGTGTGTATTATGTGGTTGAAACTGAAATAAAATGATCTTAATGTAATGTATGCAAATGTAAATAAAATTAAATTAAACTAATGCAAGGCTACTCTAGAATGACCTAAATGTGTATATTATAGAAAATAACAGAGGGTGATAGAAGATGTGTACCTTGAAAAGTGATGTTGCAGATAAATGGTCTTGAAATTCTCTAGAAAATGTTTGAAAACATCAGGACACTTACATGAAGTGGGGCGACCTAGTCCTCCAACTAGGAAACTTTGCCAAAATAGGTTTCAAAGAAATGGGTGCCCAAAAATATAGAAACTATTTTCTAGGCCTAGCATAGGGACAAGTTCCCCAATAGGGGTGACCTAATCCTCTTGTGGCTTTCAAAGGAATTAGGGCTTGATTCTATGGGTCCCAATTGATGTTTCCCTTTTCTGTAGCATTTCATGATAGAAGCTCCCGAAAGTGACCTATAGCTTGTCTTCTTGCTCCTTCTAGGGTTTGAGGCATGGATGTGACTTGAGGAGAATTTTTGTACTTCCCTAAACTCTTTGTACTTCACCAAATCTGCATAAAAACCTGAAAACACATGTAAAGACCAAGAGAATGTTGGGGTTAGGAAATAGGGGTTTGCCTAAGTAAAACCTCTATGTAGGTGATTAAACCCAAATGAGATGAAATAATTTAAGGAATGTAATATTGAATGATCAGCTTAATGGAAATGCTTACCAAAATTTTGTTGTTGATGTTCTACAACATGCAAGAGAAGATCCAATGGATATGGCTTGTGAAACCCTAATGCTTGAATGCTTGCTTGTGAAGTCTTAAGAGCTTGAGTACTTCAGAAGAGAGATGTAAAAATGAGCTTGAGAGATAGAAAAGTGACGATGAAAAGCCTTATTTGTACATGTGAAACCCTAATTTTCTCAAAATGCAACATGATAGGTTGACCCTAGGGTTTAGGAGGCAATATTGCCTTTGAATTTTATTCTAAAGTTAAAATTTATGCCTAAAGAGACTAGGTCGCCCAAAGTGGTGACCTAGTCCACTTGGGAAAATTGAAGTGGTGGTCGGGAATTAATTTTTGTTTAATGAAGTTAATCAGCTTTTCCTCCTGAAACACACTTAGGTCGGGACTAAAAGTACATAAAGGGGACAAATTAATATAGAAAAAGGGTTAATTTAGAGGTGATAAGCCTAGATAAGTGTGAAAATGCATCACAACACTTCACAACACTTTGTCATAAGGCTTAGGAAGGTGTAAGAAGGTATTATTTAGGTGAATTATGTTGAAAGGGTCTTAGAAAAGTGAGGAAACACGTTACAACACTTCAACACACCTTAGTAAAACATCGTTAGGTTATTATTGAATTGCAAGCTTACAAGGTTGAATCAAGGTAAACAAGGCCAGAATCCAATGGAAAAGGCAAAAATGAGTGAAAAAGTGCCAAGGTATACACTTTTTGGCAACACATAAATCATCATTAATACGCCCCTAAGACCCTTTATTTCAGATTTTGAGGCTTATTTCAACTAAAACATGACAAAATCACCAAAAGAATTAAAATTTCTAGCAACCCATCCTAAAAATATAGGGTGGGACTCATACGCCACCTTGGGCATATGAGTCCCCTTAGGTGGGAACCATATGAAGGATTTTCCTATGAGTCCCATTTGGACCCTTTTTATGGTTTGAGTGGGAAATTCAAGTTTTTAATTCAATTTATTGGTTGATGTCAACTTTTGAGATCTAAATAATGGTAAATTAGGTGTGTTGCATATATAAATAAACTTCTAAGTCATTATTTCATCTTAGCAAGAATCTAGAAGAGTAATTCAAGATCTAAGCATTCATAAACATTCAAGCATTCTTCACAAGAGCATTGAAGACCAAGTAATCAAGAAATTTGAAGCCTTGGAGAAACATTATTATGTTTTTGTAGGTGTTCAAGCTCACTTTGATCCAAGATTTAGTATGTTAAGGGGTTTATTATGGTTGCCTATTGTAAATCATGATGGATTATAGGTTGGGGAGATACAACTAGCCATTAAGACAAGCCTAATGAATTTTTTCCTAAGTGATTCCATCATCCATTATCATGCTACATTCGGACTAAGGAAGTTATATGCATTATTAGGGCTCATTTGGGTGATTAGCAATCTCTCAAAGTATTTCATTCATGTCCATGGTTCATTCTTGCATCTCATTCTAGCACAATAGAATAGGGTTGCAAGCATTGTATTTCATATTTCCTAGTCTTAGACACACTTAAAGTGAGGGTTAATGTTCACATTTGCATTCAAGATCCATTATTTCAATCAAGGTTTAATTACCAAACTAGGGGCTTGATCAAGGCAAGCCCCCCATAAGCGAATAAATTATATATTCTATTTTGTGGGTATTTTTATAAGTTCAGATCCAAAAATTAGTTTGGGTAGGAAGAGTAGAGATTGGAGCAAAAACTTGGACTTTCAATTTCTAAGAAAGCAGAATGGGACCGATACACTAGAAGAGGTGTATAAGTCCCATTACAAACAATTTTCTAGATTTTTGAAGATCTTGAATCTACACTATCAGAAACCTATTCCAGCCCAGAGACCCTAGACTGGGATTGATATACCAAAAGTTGTTTGTGAGTCCTAGTGTTCCCTAATGTAAGGAAGTAGATGTAGTGGAACAACTTCCTACACTAACCTTGAGAGGGTCCAATAATGCAAAAAAATTCAAGATCTTTAACACTTACAAAAACTTAAATAGAAACAAATATAAATATTATGTATACCACAACACAATGATTTATGTGGGGAAAACCCTTTCGGGAGAAAAACCCCACACTCCAAAAGTTGCCCAATATATTATTCAGAAATCAAAAGATTACAATATACTTTTAGAGAAAGCTTCTCACAGGAGTATCAACACCAGAGATCAAGAGACAACCTGGTCGCTATCAGACTCTCAAAATACACACCCATCTACATACATCCCACTCGCTTATAACAAGTGTAGACATGCAAAATTTACTCATGCATCTAATCATGCTTCATTCAGCATTATTTCATCTATTAATTAAATAAACCAATTTAATTAATTCACTAAGCTTATCTCTTTAATTAAATAAATCAAATTATGTAATTATCTCCTAAATTTTCCTGATTTAATTCAATCACATGTATTTAATTAAATGGCTAATATTTATTTTCATCTCATTTGATTTAAAATTTAAAACAAAAATGCAAATCAAATGTCACACCACCTAATCACTAGCTAAATTAGTCAAATCTCTGATTAATGCTAAGACTAACCCATGTCCCATCCACTTACACAATAAATCATTTAATTTGATTTATTAAAACCCCTATTTTCCTCACAAGGCATATTCCCAAGGAATATGTCCTCACTAAATCCCCTTGTTTGACTTTTTTGTTCAAACAAAATTCCCCCCAAAATCCCTCAACCATATTCATTTATTGTCGTTTTCAAATTTGAAATGGGCACATTGGCCAAAACTTCCACAATCATGAGCCAATCACATTGTGACAAGTGGTTCTCTCCTATTTGTTGGGTTTTAGTCCCACATTTCTCAATCTTGGCCTCTCCTCTCTCAATCTATCATATAAATTAAATACCTTTTCTCTCATTTTTCATCTACAATTTGGAGCATCCTCATTATAGGCAACTTGAGTTCACTTTGCATATCATTTTCTATCATCTCATTTGGCTTGTTAAGGATTGGGAAAGGGATACCTTCTACACAAAGGATAGCACCAATCCACTATGGAATAGGTATATTTCATGTTTTATGTGCTTTGATCATTCTTGTCATTTGTTTGCATTTTGAAACATGGAGTATTATTTCATAAGGATATGTATTTCTATTATGTTGTTTTTTTCATTTTACTAACATTTGTAGATTTTCATGTCCACAATATGGCACTAGAAGGAGGGGCTCCCTCACATCTCTATTTCAACCTTTCAACTTGGGTATCAATTTGCATCATGCTTGTTTACACTAACAGTTTGTTGTTTGCATTTTGAATAGAGAAGTGCATCATTTAGAGTTTTATGTAGGTGTCTGACTTACCATAAAAAATTATATTTAGTTTGGTTGTGGCTACCATTTTAAAGTCTTTGTCTGTAATATCCCTACTCAAAATCATTTTATTGTTCAATACCCACCTTAATATTGGTTTAGTAGTAAGTTCTTCACTTTAAATTTGGAGAGATTTGTCATTCCCTTTGTTGTATTTTGTGCAAATCATATTTTCAAATGACTATCATGTATAGATGGTTGATATCTCTTTGACAGTAATATGTGTTTCTCCATCATATAGTTTTTGACTATTTTTAGTGAACACTCTCAAATTGGTATGATAAGATTTGTTCTAGATCGACAGAGGCTATGTCTTTTAGAAAGGTGAAACTTTGTAAAGTGCAACGAAATTTTTAAACCTTTAGTGAGATTTAGATTGTCAGATCCAAAAGAAATTAAAATAGAACAGGAAATATTATCAAAATCAAGAAAAGCATTTAATACAACCATCCTTACCTCTTTGAAGACGCCTATGGTCACAGTCTATGTAGCAAGGTTTATTAGAAGCAGTATTATTGTCCTTCTCATGAATCTCCTTTTGATTTGCATAATGATGTTGCCACTATAACTGCACGTACAATACCAGTATGTTGAGACTTCAAGCTGCAGGAATGTTTGTCCCAGAAAATAAATCCTTTTGAGGCAGCTTTCTCCACAACTGCTAACGCATACCATCTGACATAGATATTAATGACTGAGAAACATAATATTCTCTACAACACTCAACCTATTTTCATTATTCTTTGCTTGTTTCCAGCAATTAAATGTTGCAAGTGCTTCCAAAATGGTCAGCATACCTCCCATATGGTGTTATTAACTCCATCTTTTCTACAAAGGCATTTTGCTTGCTTTCGTGTAGCTTGCTACACTAGCTATTGTCAAAGCAGAATCAAGGAAAATAAAAGCATCTTTCTTGAATGGGAAAACGAATCGATTGTTTTCCTAAATAGATATCCCCAGCCTCATATGAGGATCTGGTAGTTCATCATTGAAACTCGCGATCATAGCTTGATTTTGTTTGATCCCAATGCTTGAATCAATAGGCAAAGGGCTGTAGGAATTTGATGGAATGTCATGCAACCAATACTTTTGGATGAGCGTCAACAATATTTTTTATAAGTTGAAGCTATGGGCCCATTATTTGGGGAGTACATTCTTCCTGTGTTTGCACTTCATCGATCATCAAGGTTTTCCAAGATATTCACGCAATTTCAAAAGTGACCTTTGTTTTCTAATAATAAATGTTATGCTGACTAGTTTTATTATTTCATTATTGGTTCAATTTGTCAGATGATTATAAATAGTTAAATGCATGGTTGAGTTTTAATTGACAATTGTTGGTCCTTAAAATAGTATTTATGCTATCATAGAAGGGCACAAATTTATGAGAGGCTCTCCCTATATTTCTTGTGAATGAACACCTCTAGAATAAATCATTAATTGTTACATACCTATGCAATCGTTTCAATCTGATTTTTTATTATTATTTTATACTTTCAGGCAATTGTTTTGGTCTAATTTGTTATTCTTATTTTGGTCTAATTTGTTATTCTTAGTGTGGGCCAGGTATTTTAGTTGTTGTTTCCATTAATTCTTGTTTTCGATGCATTCCTTTTGCAGTTCTATCCTCTGGATGGGTGTGGTTGTTAGAAAAGACTATTGTAATCAAGGCTTTTTGTTGGCATGTAGCAAGTTTGACATACAATGAGTTTGGCAGAAGATTATTGTATGTTGGAAAGAAATTCCTAGTTGAATGACATTGTTTAAAAGTGTCCAATCCGATCTTCGTGAAGCTTGCTTGTATGGGAGTTAATGTCAACTAAAATAACTACGCCATTATTCATGAGCTCGACTGCAGATAAGAGCATTGAATAGTTTTAGATAGGCATACTTATTCTTTCTCATTTTAATAATGGTTTTCTCAAACACTTGAATGCTTGGCAGGTCATTCTCATATTGCTAGTATCATTGGTTGTCCTAGGCTCACAGATTTCACAATCATAGGCCTACACATTAATCTCACCCACCCTCCTTTTTGTTATGGAAAGCTTGAAAACTTTTTCTTAAAGTTCAAGGCACGTCCTTGGTTTAATTATGTGGAGTAAAGTAACCCTCCAATCGCATTATCTTGAAAACACTCATCTATCTTTACACTCACCAGCTGCTTTGGCTTGAAAATCTCAGAAGCTTTTCTTTTGTCAAATAAATCCATTTTGTGTTGCAAACACTATATTTCTTGGCACGCTATCAAAATGCTTGGTGCATTGTCTAAATAACTTTCCTATGCGTCCTTGAGGCATTCTGTCAATCGAGTTCATGTGCCTTGTCTGCCACATCGCATACATGATTCACTTAATTCTAAGAATTCAATTCTATGTATGGTTGGGATTCTAAATTTGATATTAATTGCGCTATTTGTGCCTCCTACATAGAATTACTTTGTCAACATCCTAGAATAACTTTTGGCCCATGCCATAATCTTGAGACAACCTATGATTCATTTATTATAATAGATGGAGTGAAAGGCTTTGAAATTCAGTTGTATGCCTACCAATAGCATTTACGTAAAAAGATATATCCTTCTCACCTACCAAGCGCATTGACTTGAAAGTTTTGTGTGCCTCTCTTAATTTCTTTTGTGCATCTCCTGTAGTCATAAAGTTTCCTTGAGATCACGTAATTTTATTTTTGAGACACTCTATTGAACACTTCATTGTGCTTGATAATTTCTCTTTTGTCTATTATTTTTGAGTTTAAGTAAAGCTCCATACATCTACATCATGCTGGGTTAATAGGTTTTGTACATGAATTTTTTTTCATTTGTTTATGCTGAAGGAGCTTTTGGTTGACACAAAGTTGTGAAGATGCTAAAAGATATAAGTATTTATAACATTGAGCTAACATCTATAGCATTTTGGAAGCTTTATGTATCTATGTGCTGGAAATACATCCATTTTGAAATACATCCCTTCTGAAAATATATCCATTATGATAAATTGTCATTGATAAATCTCTTTTTGAAATTTTACTTTGTAATGTTGATAGGTTAGGTTGACATCAAGGAGGGCATCAAAATCAAGCATTAAAATTAAACAAAGGAAAACTAAGTGAAGTTGAAAAACTTGAGGATGAAAACTTGAAAAGGAAAAGCATTTTTTAATGCTTATTATACCAATTTAGAGCCTCCATTTTCTACTCTCGTTTTCTATTTTAAACCAACTCACTTTTTGATTTAAGCTTAAAATCAATCAATAATTTGATCTTTTCAAAGTTGGTTAAAAAGAACCTTAGACACATACTAGATTTTGATTTGGACTTAAAATTGAACAAGGCAAACTTTCACATCTCATTTTGGTGCTTTAAAAACGAACTCATCACTGCTTTTATGGTCTAAAATGAACAAGTGTTTTTCTTGATTTGCAATATTTTTCACAAATTAATATCATTTAAAAGGCGTATGCGCTTCTCTCGTGCTTCACGGTGATCTTGAGAATCAAAAGTATTTTTGTGATATTAAGTTGTCAAAAAGATTGCCTTCACACTTTCATTTTGGGTTTAAAATTGAACAAAACATCTTGCGAGTGTGAGTAGGCTTATTGTGTGTGTTCTCCCTTTGTTTCTAAACAAAGAATGATCGAACTACGAATATGTTTACTCACTTTTTTTTATCTTAGTGGGCCTGCCTTGTGGGAAAAAGTACTCACCCAAGGGAACGACCCAACCGGTAACACACTAAAGCCAAGTGTATTTCCAGCTGGGATATAAAAGTGGGTACTGGAACAAAAGCTAGTATCACATAGTTGGCTCTGACGAGAAGGGCAGAAATGGTCTCTCACCGTATAGGTCAGCCTCCACGAATGGAAAGTTCAAACTAAAACCCCTTGTTTAGAAGGCCAAATCCTTATCTATTTTGTTGGTGCAAAAGGTCATGTCCTTTGAAGCCACCCCACGTTATACATGCAGTTTTGTTGTAGGGATGAAAAGTATGCCATGGGAGATTCATGGATACTAATGCTTGGCTGACCCAAGAAGTGTGTGTTGTAGAGTGGAGCCTATGTGGTCAAGCATCTAGTCATCCACACAAAATATGTGCAACTGGATTCATCCAAGTGGGAACCCAACAAAATATTGTCTCTTCATCCTAAGGTTTTATATGTGCTTGGAAATGAAAAATTCATTGCTTGGTTCTCAAAACAATTGAAAAACAAACATTCACAAAGAGCTTCAAATTTCAAACCCCTTGGAGGAAACAAATATCCTTGAAAAATTCAAGTACTCTTTCTTTCCCTAGGGATCATATCCTTAGAGGTTTCTAAGTGCTTGGATTTTATCACCATTTGTTCTCACTAAGTTCAACCTAGGAAAAATTTTCCCTAATTTCCTTGATTTCCACATAATGGATCTTGTGGGATGAAAAGAAAATGGGACATTAGACATGTAGTTTGAAACATAATCAAGAAAGTGGTTTGTGGTAAAAGGAACTAAATCTAAGCAAGATAACAGAAAATTGAACCACACATGTGCTTGCAAACTTTTGTCTTATGGTTTTCCATGCAAAAATTGCTATTTGGGTTTGAGTTACTCTTAGGGAAAAGCATGTTCTTCAATACCATGGTTTTGTAAACACGTCCTTCTTAGTTTCATCTAGGATCAAGTCAAACACTTCATCCATCCCTCAACATCAATCAAACATCATCTCATTAACAAACTTTTGAAACTTTGGAAACATCACTTATTCTAGACTTTTAGGAAAAATCAACATCACCTTGTTTGACTTAACACACTTAGTCAAATCATCAATCCTCTTGAGTGAATTTACCTCTAGGATAACACAACTTCCTAGGTTTTACAAGTTCATCATCAAAATCACCTTGTTTGGCTTAACACACCTAGCCAAATTACCATCGTGTGTACATGTTTTCTCTAGGACAACATAACTCCCTAGAGTTTACAAGTGCATTATCACTTTGTTTGGCCTAACACACTTAGTCAAACTATCCACAATCACAATCAAATCAAATCAAGTCCTAAAGTCTAGCATTGATCCAAAGTTCCTAAAATTTTAAACACCCATATCATTCACCCATTTCATCCTTCATCTCATCATTGGTCCTAAACCCCTCAGAGGTAAATAAGGTCAAAAACACAAGAGGAACATGGAATATAAACTTGATTCCTACATCATGAGTAATCCAAGTCAACCAAACTATCCAAGCCTTACAATACCAATTGATTTTAAAAACTTGCATTCATACAATCCATACATGAGATCATTGTCTCCTCCAAACCTCAATGGTACAACAAATGTGAGTTTTCCCAATCTATAGTTTGGAACACCTTTCCCTTTGGTAGATTTAAATCAAAGTCAAAACTTACAAATCTATCAACCAAACAATCAGGGCATGAGCCTTCCCCCTTTACCAACCATCAATCAACCAAATCTGAGCAACACCCCCCTCATAAATCAAAGCATCATATCAAATCCTCCCTTTTTTCCATCGATACAACAGATGACAACCATCCAAGCAACCCAAATAATCAAAACCATTCCCAATCCACCACCACCATCGCCAAAACACAAAATGGAAAATTTATTCTCCATTGTGTTGCAAGCCACTCGAGAAGCTTCCTGCCAAAAGGCACTCCAAAACCAACAAGATGCACAGTTGGCTACTTAGCAAGCACAAGCACAACTAGTTGCCCAACAAGCTGCACAATCCCAACAAGCCGCACAAGATGCGCAAGGGGCTCAAGTAGCCCAACAAGCACAGGCTCAAGCCCAACATTAAGCTCAGTAGGTGCAAGCACAATTTCGGGCACTATTGCAAGCAATCCATCAACAAGTAGCACAACAACAAGCCCAACAAAAAGCTTTGTTGGAACAACAACAACATGACCAACAACAAGCATTGTTGGCTCAACAACAAACGCATGAATTACTCCCTCAGAAAAGCTTGCAACAAACTCCCACCACAATTGTCAAAAATAATAATCAAGATCTATCCATCGATGAACACCTTGAAGATGTTTCCACCTCATCTGATGATCAAATCAACATGCATCAAGAGCCATTTTTTAGTCATGATCAAGATGCCTCCTACAAATATCTATTTCAAGGAGTGTTGATGTTATTTGATCCTATTGACATAAACCAAGATCCATCCACCAATGATCATGTTGACAATGTCTCTACATCACCTAACAAGTTAGAGGACATATCTCAAGAATTTATTCCAAACCATGATCAACATCTATCACCAAGGTTTAGCAATGGTCCTTCCCAAGACATACTGACACCCCTCAACCTCATGATTGTGGATAGTGAAGGAATCCTCCCTAATAAAAAATTCCAAGAATCCCTTGTAGATAATCCATCATTTGAAATTGACACATGTCAAGGACTTGATCCAAAGCATGTTGAAAGCAATTTCGACATTAACCAAGATCAATAATTCATATCTCCAAGATACTATAATGATCTGATGGAAACTCTACTATCTATACAAGATTTCACAAATGATGATCATATCCATATAGCACATATTCATCCACCTACCCACGAGATGCTTTCCTTGGATGGACACGTAGATGATCTTCATTCAAAACAAGAGTCTCATACTCCTGACATCATTACCAAGGAACAAGAGTCTCCTACTCTTAACATTTGTACACAAGACCAAGATATAGAAAAATATAAAGACATATCGAAAAGAGATCACGATGAAGGCTTCTACATAAGATGTAAATCAAAAACATCCTATGGAGACATATCAGAAATAGAACATGAAGAGGGCCCCTACAAAAGTCGTGAATCAAAAGCATCTTGTGAAATGAATCATGAGGAATATTTTTATGGGGACAATGAATCATCAACACTTTTTTAAGAAGCATTAAAATCTGATATCTCACAAGATCAAGCTAAAGATATCAATCAAGAATTCATCCCTCATATGGAGGATCCTATCACTTATAAAGTTGGATCACTTACCTTTCTTGGGGAAAGCTACCTCATCAATAAAGAAGTTGTCACTTTTGAAGATCCACCACAGAGCAAAAAAGGATTAGCACCTTGTTTCCAAGCTAAATCATATCCTATTGCAAATAAGTTTTTTCAAGAGATGAATTATCAGGGCAAAGGATTAGATCTGCATGAACAAGGTATCCTAGAACCAATGCAGATTATTGGTAATCCTAAGCATCAAGCCCTTGGTTATTCGACAATCAAGGGATCTCAACATATCAGTAATACTTCCACAAAACTGGGGGCAATTTCGTCTCAAGCAAATGTCAACATAGGGAGCACGAAGAATCCTTATGATTAAACCAATGCCAATACTACAACCCGCCATGCCACGAATCTTCATCCACCCATCACCCCATCCATGAATTAGGACCAACAACACACTGATACATTTTGACCCAATTTCCGACGAAAGTTCATCAGAATTCTGATGGTCGTTCATCGAAAAATCGATGACGTTTGAAATGACGATTTTCCGACCCAGGGTTGTTCGCAGGGTCAAAAAATGGACGTTTAAAATTTCATCGATTTTTCGACGAAAAATTTCCAACAAACGGTCATTGAAATTTTGATGACCGTTCGTCGGAAATTGGATCAAAATCTACCGGTGACAAGAGAAAGACTTGAATCAAAGCATGAAGAACATTATCAAAGTAAAAGAAGTAGCGAAGAAAGAAGGATAAATCAAATACAAGTGGATGCCAAAGAATACAAAGAATGATTATCCCTATCAAACTCCATTAGTTAAAGAAACTATGGGGAAAAATAAAAAGGGGGAAAGTATCCATCAAATATGCCCATAAAGGAAAAATTAGGCTTCTCGGGCAACGTACAAATTATATCAAGCAATTGGTCCTAATTCCACGCACACTTCCATATCCACCCATCATTGTTCATCTTCCCAAGTTTGGAGAGTCAAAGGCTTCAAACTATCAACCAATCCATATTCTATTCCTAAACACACTTCATCCACACCTCCATGCATGATATCCAATTCTCACATTGACCATTTGTTGGAGAAAAACATTCATCATAAGGATTCAGAAGGCACTTTATCATGATGTGTGCACAAAGATAGAGTTAACTCCGGTATCAACAAATAGGTCAAGAATCTCAAAATTTGCTTCCAAATGCACGTATCTTGGCAAAGAAACTTCTTCAAGTAGGATATCGATGGCATGTTATGAAAAAAGTATCAACATCAACACCGCAAGGTGGTTCAGCATTAGCTTAAAATCTCTCAAAAAATACAAAAAAAAATACAAAAATACAAAAATACAAAAAAAAATCAAAAAAGATTGAAAATAGTAAAGATAAAAACTGTCCTCCAGTGAAAACCACTTCGGTGGCGCTTTGGATAAGTACCATGATGAAAACCTGGAAAATAGGCGTCATGTGTAGAATCAATCATCTACGTGCGCCATTTCAGGAGAAAGCATCTTATCACATCCATAATAAAGCCAACATTACATCCATACCATCTGTTCATCCACGAACCATTTATCCAACCCACTACCATCTATCTACCTTATCTAGATCTTGATGAAGGTTTGGTGTACACTTTACACTGGCTTGTGTTAAAAATCTCGACATGGGTCATTGATTCTATCCTACCCAATGTTATCTAAGCCTTGAAGCATTATCTGAAAGAGAATCCTCTATTTGAACACCCTTATCTTATCACAAGATAATTCATATCCATTCATCCAAGAATCCACCCATGACATTCCATACATTGATAGACACTGGGGGCAGATATTTGCATCTTGCTTCGAGAATAAATCTTGATCTATATCCTCCAACTTATGTGGTGATTAGAACATTTGGCAAACATGAAATCAAATTGGTCAAAGAACTTGTGAGCCAAAAATCCAAATCACTATCCCATGGCATATTTTGACAAGACAACATTCCTTATCAAACTTTATCTTTCGTCGAACATCAATCTGAACAATTCATATCAGTCGCATCTAATACGCACGTCAGCATCACATCAAATCATCAAAACAATTTCGTTCAAAATCAAGCTTCATCAATCGAATCTAATCAATTATCACCTTGTTTGACTCAACATACTTAGTCAAACTATCAATCCATCAATCCAATTGATCAACATTAAGCTTGGTTTTCAATAAAATCCCAAAACAAAGCACTGATATCATCACATATCCACCTCCAAATTGTCAAAATCATGTGAAAATCCAAAAAATATCCAAATCATCAAAATTGTGCGAAAAATAAAAAAACATTCAAAAAATCAATCAAAAATCCAAAAAAAATCCAAAACACATCAAAAAATTTAAAAACATGTCAAAAAAAAAATAGAGTCATCGGCTGAACTACATCATCTTTGAGCTTGAATGTAGGCAAGGTTGATCTTTGATCATCCCCCAAGACATTTAGGTCAATCCTGCAGGCATTTGTCATATTGGCAATCTATTTGCCCATCTATTTGACATTTTAGGTTAGCCCTTTAGGCATCCGTCGCAATGGCAATCCGTTTTCCCATCTAGTTTAAATTTTAGGATTTTAGAAGTTTGTTGCAATGGAAATCCATTTTCCCATCTAGTTTACATTTAGGTCAGTCCTATAGGTGTCTATCGCATTGGCAATCCATTTGCCCATCTATTTCACATTTTAGGTCATTCCTTAGGCGTCTGTCACATTGGCAATCCATTTGCCCATCTACTTTACATTTTAGGATTTTAGGCATTCTTCGCAATGGCAATCCATTTGCCCATCTAGTTTACATTTTAGGATTTTAGGCATTCGTCGCATTGGAAATTCATTTGCCCATCTAGTTTATATTTCAGGATGTCAGGCATCTATCGCAATGGCAATTTGTTTTCCCAACTATCTCATCAGTAGTCAATTCAATTTTCATCTGAACTGCATCGTCTCTGAGCCTAAACATAGGCAAGGACATCCCTGATTGGTCCCCGAGACACAAAATCCAAAAAAATTCATAAATCTCAAAAATACCAAAAACATTGAAAAGCTCAAAATCCCAAAAATAGCCTCAAAACATTTCAAAAAATATCAAAGACATCCAAATGTCTAAAAAAACTCAAAATGGTGCACCCGTCTCATCTCGCTTTCACCTACAATAATCATCGCTCATAATAAATCAATCATCACTTTCACCCTTTGGTGAGTTAGTCAAAAGCAAGTCTAAGCAAGTTTAAAAGTGAACGCTCAATCGTCAAAGTCTCAAGTCTAGATCAATGATTCAACAAGTTGGTCAACTCGGAGTATCAATAGCTTATCATCCAATCAGTCCCATCAAAACCCTGATCACAACATGTCCTAGGAATGGGACCTTCCTGTGATGGACATCAGCATCAGGTAATCACGTAGTTTAGCCTTGGCTAGCGGTACGAAGAACATTAGCTTGTTTGTTTACTTTATCTGGTCTTTTTGACTTATCTTATCTTGTGCTCATTCCAAGTACCTCTTGATGATTCCTAAACAAAACAGGTTTAGAGAGAAAGGAATGGAGAAATGATCATTATCTTTTTATCTATTGTGCTTGTTGGATATTCTTCTAAAATAACTTCATCATGCGTACTTTGTTTTGTTTGTAGCAAGGATGTTTTAGGTGTCTTGTTGACCACATAAGAAGGCTTTCCTTTTAATTTTTTGGCCCGAGATGTTTAGAATATCTGAACCACATTTCGAATAAGGTTTAGTTTGTCAAGTGTGAACAAGAGTACTCCTATCTGATTGTCGAGTGAACTTCCATCACACTAGGTGCAAATCCATCCTAGTTCTTAGTACCTTCATGCATCGCACTTATGTGTGTTATCAAACATAAAGAAGGGTATGCTCTTTATCTCTCTCATCCTTGGGTAAGCAATACATCATCACCATTCATTATCATATCCAATAAAGTCTTGACAACTAGTGGACTTTTTGGACCTCTGCATCTTCTTGGATTTAAGGGTTGATCCCTCTCATTCTTCTATCTTCTTTCACGCTAACAATGCATCCATCTTGCATCTTGCATAAACACGTCATATCATCATAGGACAACATCATCCACCGCATTCATCTCACATGCATTGCATAATCATTTAAGTTGCTTAGGATAATATTTATTTGTTATTCTAAGCATCTCCCAAACATCTCATTTTCATAAACATTTAAGTTGTTTAGGATAATATAAATTTCTTATTCAAAGCATCTTCCAAACATCTCATTTACATCATCATTATCACATAGATCATACAGTCTAAGAATCCATACATCTATTTTGAACCTCTTTATCGCGAGATCGACCTCAAATCAAATCTTTTCGCTCGATCTCTCGATGGGGCAATGTACTAATGTACTTATTTCCACTAGGGCATTTGAAAAAATTAGAAAAAAAATTAATTTCGATGATAGTGACATCATTCTTTGAACCAATGCAATGAGTACATTGCTTCAAAGAGGGGCAAAATTTAGACATGCAAAATCAACATTATTGATTAAACATCGTATTTGATCATTTTCTTCTCAAATTAATTAATCAACTTCCTAAAGTCTCTAGATTTAATTAAATCACTTGTATTTAATTAAAAGACTAATATTCATTTTCATCTCATTTGATTTAAAACAAATACAAAAATGCAAATCAAATGTCACACCACCTAATCACTAGCTTAATTAGTCAAATCCCTGATTAATGCTAAGCCTAACCCATGTCCCATCCTCTATCTTTTCCCACTTGCACAATAAATCATTTATTTTGATTTATTAAAACCCCTATTTTCCTCACAAGGCATATTCCCAAGGAATATTCCCTCATTAACTCCCCTTGTTTGACTTTTTTGTTCAAACAAAATTCCCCCCCAAATCCCTCAACCATATGCATTCAATGCCATTTTCAAATTTGAAATTGGCACATTGGCCAAAACTTGCAAAAGCATGGGCCAATCACATTGTGACAAGTGGCTCTCTCCTATTTGTTGGGTTTTAGTCCCACATTTCTCAATCTTGGTCTCTCCTCTCTCAATCTCTCTTATAAATTCAATGCCTTTTCTCTCATTTTTCATCTATAATTTGGAGCATCCTCATTATAGGCAACTTGAGTTCACTTTGCATCTCATTGTCTATCGTCTCATTTGGCTTGTTAAGGATTGGGAAAGGCCTACCTTCTACACAAAGGATAGCACCAATCCACTATGCAATAGGTATATTTCATGTTTTATGTGCTTTGATCATTCTTGTCATTTTTTTGCATTTTGAAACATGGATTATTATTTCATAAGGATATGTATTTTTGTTATGTTGTTTTTCTCATTTTACTAACATTTGCAGATTTTCATGTCCATAGTTGTTAGACTACACTATAAGAAGCTCAACAAATATTGCTAGATGAACAACGCATGGATGCTCTCAACCATCTATAGGTCTACCAGAATTGCCTAAAATGAAGCTACAACAAGAAGATCAAGCAACACACCTTCCAAGTCGACGAACTTGTGATGAAAGAGAACCAAAAGAATGTGCCGAAGCCAGAGAGTAAAGGAAAATTTGAGCCCAACTAGCTAGGACCTTTCGTCATCATAGCCAGCTATAAATCAGGACCATATCAATTAGCAACACCAGAAGGCGAGCCTCTGCAGGAACCTTTGAATATCTCCCATCTCAAAAAACTTTATGCCTAAGAAATTGCAAGGTATAGAACCAAAAACTATAAAAACAATCAGAAAAAGTCCTAAAAAAATGGTTACCTTGATGAAAACCTGGCAAACAGGTGTCTTGGAAACAACAACAAAATCAAAATATATAAAAATCCAAAAAAAATTAGAAAAAGGATTGAAAATAGTAAAGAAAAAAAATCGTCCTCTAGTGAAAACCACTTCAGTGATGCTTTGGACAAGTACTTTGGTGAAAACCTAGAAAATAGGCGCCAAGTGTAAATAAAGCACTCCCCATCCACTAGGGTCTACATGAATCACTCATCCATCCACCACATTTCATTAATCATCCATCCACCCATCTGCTTGCATCCATACCATAGCTTGAGTTGATGCCCATATCATATTCCATCATAGTACACTTGGCATATTCCTAAGGTCAGCTTATCCTACCTTTATCGAAGTAGTCTATTGCTTAACGTTGGGGGAATGTCCTTGAAACTGGCAATGGATCGGATTTGTGCATACATTTTGTGCTCTTCCCAAGACATCAAATAAATCCAAAAACATCCAAATCATTCAAAATCGAAAACATGTCAAAAATCTCAGAAAATCTTCAAAAAAAAAATTCATCATTGAGTCTTGTCAATCTTCCACCTTGTCTGAACTACATTATCTCTGATCTTGAATGTAGGCAAGGTTGATCTTTGGTCATCCCTCGAGAAATCTTAGGTCAGTCCTTAGGCATCCCCCGCAATAAAATGGCAATCTATTTGTCCATCTATCTCATCATTGAGTCAAGTACGTCATTAGTCAAACTACATGGTCTTTGCATGTATAACGTAGGCAAGGCCATTCTATGGATCAGCTCCCGAGACCCCTAGGATAGATCTTTAGGTTAGTCTCTTTGCCATAAATCTCAAAAACACCAAAACATTTACAAAAAATCTCGAAAATACCAAAACCAGCCTCAAAATATCTTAAAACCCAAAATGGTGCATCTGTCTCATCTCGCTTTCACCTGCAATAATCACCATTCCTAATAAAGCATCGTCACTTTCATCCTTTGGTAAGTAAGTCGGAAGCAAGTCTAGAAGATTCTAAAGTGAAAGCTTAATTGTCAAGGTCTCAAGTCTAGATCAATGAGTCAGCAAGTTGGTCAACTCAGAGTATCAATAGCTTATCATCCAATCAATCTCATCAAAACCCTGATCACAACATGTCCTAGGAATCTGACCTTCCGACGATGGACAGCAGCATCGGGTATCACCTTAATTTACCCTTGGCTAGCGACATGAAGAACATTAGCTTGTTTATTTACTTTATCTGGTCTTTTTGACTTATCTTATTTTGCACTCATTCCAAGGACCTCTCGATGATGCCTAAACAAAATAGGTTTAGAGAGAAAGAAATGGGGAAATTATCATTATCTTTTTATTTTTTTGTGCTTGTTGGATATTCTTGTAAAATAACTTCATCATGCATACCTTTTTTTGTTTGTAGGAAGGATGTTTTAGGTATCTTTTTGACCACATAAGAAGGCTTTTCTTTTTATTTTTTGGCCTGAGATGTTTAGAATATTTGAATTGCATTCCGAATAAGGTTTTTTTTGTCAAGTGTGAACAAGAGTACTCTTATCTATTTGACAAGTCAAAGTCCATCACACTAGGCGCAATGCCATCCTAGTTCTTAATACCTTGATGCATTGCACCTATGTGTGTTATCAAACGTAAAGAAGGATATGCTCTTTATTGCTCCTATCCTCAGATAGGAAATACATCATCATCATTCATTATCATATCCAATAAAATCTAAAAAAGTAGTAGACTTGTTGGACTTCTGCATCATCTTGGATTTAAGGGTTGATCTCTCTCATTCTTCTATATTATTTCACGCTAACAATGCATCCATCGTGCATCCTCACTTGCATCTTGCATAAACATGGCATATCATCATAGGACAACACCATCCATCTCATCTATCTCACATGCATTGCATAATCATTTAAGTTGTTTAGGATAATATAGATTTGTTATTCTAAGCATCTTCCAAACATCTCATTTACATCATCATTATCATATAGTCTAACCATCCATACATCCATTTTGAACCTCTTTATCATGAGATCGACCTCAAATCAAATCTTTTCGCTCAATCTCTCGAGGGGGAAATGTACTAACATACTTCTTTTCGCTAGGGCATCTGAAAAAATCAGAAAAAAATTTAGTTTCGATGTCAGCAGCATCATTCTTTGAACCAATGCAACGAGTACATTGCTTCAGAGAGGGGAAAAAGGTAGACATGCAAAATTTACTCATGCATCTGATCATGCTTCATTCAGCATTATTTCATCTATTAATTAAATAAACCAATTTAATTAATTCACTAAGCCTATCTCTTTAATTAAATAAATCAAATTATTTAATTATCTCCTAAAGTTTCTTGATTTAATTAAATCACATGTATTTAATTAAATGGGTAATATTCATTTTCATCGATTTAAAATTTAAAACAAAAATGAAAATCAAATGTCACACCACCTGATCACTAGCTAAATTAGTCAAATCTTTGATTAATGCTAAGACTAACCCATGTCCCATCCACTTACACAATAAATCATTTAATTTGATTTATTAAAACCCCTATTTTCCTCACAAGGCATATTCCCAAGGAATATGCCCTCATTAACTCCCCTTGTTTGACTTTTTTGTTCAAATTTAATGCCCCCCCAAATCCCTCAACCATATTCATTTATTGTCATTTTCAAATTTGAAATGGGCACATTGGCCAAAACTTGCACAATCATGAGCCAATCACATTGTGACAAGTGGCTCTCTCCTATTTATTGGGTTTTAGTCCCACATTTCTCAATCTTGGTCTCTCCTCTCTCAATCTATCCTATAAATTCAATACCTTTTCTCTCATTTTTCACCTACAATTTGGAGCATCCTCATTATAGGCAACTTGATTTCACTTTGCATCTCATTGTCTATCATCTCATTTGGCTTGTTAAGGATTGGGAAAGGGCTACCTTCTACAAAAAGGATAGCACCAATCCACTATGGAATAGGTATATTTCATGTTCTATGTGCTTTGATCATCCTTGTCATTTGTTTTCATTTTGAAACATGGAGTATTATTTCATAAGGATATGTATTTTTGTTATGTTGTTTTTGTCATTTTACTAACATTTGCAGATATTCATTTCCACAACAAGCCTTTTGGAACCTTCTAGAATTAGGGGTTTACAAGGTCACTTTTCACTTGACTTGTTAATGAAAAACCTCGACGTGTCAACAGGAAAAATCATTGATGTGTCAGTGGGAAAAATCCTTTATTTGTATACAAGAAAAAGAACTTTGACATGTCACTGAATTTTTTTTTTAGGTGTAGCCCTAAACCCCATGTCTTGTTATGAGTGTATAGTATTTGCATGATCAATCACCACATACCAACATACATTCTATCAAAAAAAATTATATAATTGCAAGGTTGAGACACTCTTTTAGAAAAAATCACACACTTGTTGAACACCTTGCAAGGACAACAAATGGGTGTCATCATCATCTCTAATTCCTAGGGGTCAAAAGGCCCATAGTCTCTGAGCACCATATCAACTTCTCTATGCTCACATGCTTAATTGAAGACTCACCAACATTCATCAAAGTCTCTACCTTAACGAGCTTCACATTACCATCTTCAACCATATCTCTAACAAAATTATATTGTACATCAATGTGCTTGGTCCTTGTATGAAATGCCAAGTTTTTGGCTAGACATGTCACACTCTGACTGCCACAATAAATTGTCACTACACCTTGTTTTATTCTAATATATGAACATAGTCTCTTAATCAAAATGGCTTTTGTACAAGCATGATTAGTTGTCATATACTCTAATTCAATAGTGGAAAAAGCAACCACAACCTATCACTTACTCATCCAACTAATTACACCACCAAATAAAGTAAACACATAAGCACTAGTGGATTTTCTACTATCAACATCACCTGCCTAGTCTGAATCCACATAACCATGAATATCAAGGGAAATCTTTTCCTCATTCATATTACTATGATAACATAAGGAATAATTTGAGGTACCCTACAAATATTTGAAGACTCTTTTAACTACACCCCAATGAACTCTACCAAGATAAGACATATATCTGGAAACAAATCTCACTACTTGGGCAATGTCTAGTCTAGTACAAACCATAAAATGCATCAAACTTCTAACTGCACTTTGGAAAGGCACTTTTCTCATGTGTTCCATATCTAATGGAGATGTTGGAAAATCTAAAATAGATAACTTTGTTCCAACTAAAACAGGAACACACAATGGTCTACCATCCTACAAATCAAACCTTTGTAGAATTGAGTTGACATAATTTCTTTGGCCAAGCCATAGCTTTCTGTTCACTCTATCCCTTTTAATTTTCATCCCAAGAATGTGTTTAACCTCACCAAGATCTTTCATTTCAAATTTAGTAGCAAGTTGAGATTTTAGTTCTGAAATTGTACCTTTCCCTCTATCGATAAATAACATATAATGTAATAAACAGGAAATGATCACCATCAGTTTTATAATAACAATAATGATCTAATCTATAATGCTCAAATCCCAAATTCAATACATATATATCAAATTTTTGATACCACATCCTAGGACTCTACTTTAAGTGTTAAAAAAATTTCTTCAATTTGCAAACCAACTTACTTTTACCTTTCACCACTTAGTACTTTGGTTGTGTCAATATCCTCCTCCAAATCACCATGAAGGAAAGCATCTTCACATCCATTTTCTCAACCTCTAAATCATAAGTAGTAGCAATAGAAAGAAAAAATATAATGGATGCTATTTTTACAACAAGAGAAAAAATCTCACCATAATCAACACCCTCAACTTGAGAGTAGCCCTTCACAACCAACCTTGCTTTGTACTTCTCAATAACTCCATTTGAACCAATATTTTATTGAACACCAATTTACAACTAATAGGCTTTCATCCTTTAGGAAATGGTACAATATCTCATGTATCATTCTTTTTCAAAGATGTGATTTCTTCATCCATAACAATCTTCTAGGACTCTACATCATTCATACCTAGTGCCTCTTCTACAAATTTGGGTTTATCCATGATGGTAGTGTGGGATGGTGAAATCTTACACATGAATTGTATAGATTCAGCCATCCTCATAGGATAAAATATGTCATTAACTCTAAATAATAATGATAACTAAGATAAAATATGCAATATAGAGCAAATGAAATACAACCTATCCTATGGTGGATTGGTGCCCTCCATGAAAATGTGAGAGAGCCCTTTCCCAATCCCTTTCCAAGCCAATAGAAAATGAGTTGCTATGAGCTCAAGTTGCCTATAGTGTAGATGCATTCAAAAATGTGTGTGTAGAATGAGAGAAGATGCATTGCTTTTATAGAAGAAGTTGAGAGAAGAGAGGCCAAGTTTAGCCAATGTGGGACTAAATCCCATTCAATAGAATAGAGACACTTGGCATAATGGGATTGGTCAAAGCTTGTGCAAGTTTTGGCCAATGTGCCCATTCAAATTTGAAAAATGTCAATAAATGCATGTTGTTGAGGGTTTCGGGGGGAATTATATTTGTCCAAAAAATTCAAAGATGAGAGTTATTGAGAGAAAATAAGATTTTTAATAAATCAATTAAATTGATTTATTGGTGCAAGTGGGTGGGTTAGTTAGGAGTTTAGATTTGACTCTAGTTGATTCAAAAGCTAGAGAATGATAATCATGATTAGAAGTTAATTAATTTAGATTAATTAACTTAGGGGATTTTAGGGATTTGATATTTGATCAGTTTGATTTATTAAATCAAATAAGAAGAACCTTAGGAACTTAATTAAATAATTTGATTTATTTAATTAAGCTTGATGAACCTTAGGATTAAATCAATAAATTGCTTTAATTGATTAGTAGAAGAAACGAATGCATGATGTTAGTTACAGTGGAATGCATAATGTTATTTTTGGATGTCTACATTTTTCCCCTCTTTGAAGCAATGTACTTGTTGCATTGGTTCAAAGAATGATGTTACCGATATCGAAATTAAAAATTTTTGATTTTTCGGATGCCCCAGTGAAAAGAAATATGCTAGTACATTGCCCCCTCGAGAGATTGAGTGAAAAGATTCGATTTGAGATGGATCTCACGATAAAGAGGTTCAAAATGGATGTATGGATGATAATGAGATGTTTGGAAGATGCTTAGAATAACAAATCTATATTATCTGAAACATCTTAAATGATTATGCAAATGAAATGAGAAATGAATGTGATGGATGCTTGTTGCCCTGATATGATGGTATGTCGTGATTATGTAGAATGAGAATACGGATGCAAGATGGATGCATTGTTAGCGTGAAAGAAGATAGAAGAACAAGAGGGATAAACCCTTAAATTCAAGAAGAATGTAGAAGTCCAATAAGTCCATTAGTCATCGAGACATTACTAGATATGATGATGAATGATGATGTGTGGCTTATCCAAGGATGGGAAAGAGCGTATCTTTCTTTATATTTGATAACACACGTAGGTGTGATGCATCAAGGTATTAAGAACCAGGATGGCGTTGCGCCTAGTGTGATGGACTTTGACTCGACAATCAGATAGGAGTACTCTTGTTCACACTTGACAAACATAACCTTATTCAGAATGCAGTTCAGATATTCTAGACATCTCGGGCCAAAACATAAAAAGGCAAGCCTTCTTATGTGGTCAACAAGATACCTAAAACATCCTTCCTACAAACAAAACAAAGTATCCATGATGAAGTTATTTTACAAGAATATCCAACAAGCACAGCAGATAAAAAGATAATGATCATTGCCCCATTCCTTTCTCTCTAAACCTGTTTTGTTTAGGCATCATCGAGAGGTCCTTGGAATGAGCGCAAAATAAGATAAGTCTAAAAGACCAAAATAAAGTAAACAAACAACCTAATGTTCTTCGTATCGCTATCCAAGGCTAAACTACTGTGGGGTACCTGATGCTTATGTCCATAGTGGGAAAGCTTCATCCTAGGACATGTAGTGATCAGGGTTTCGGTAGGACTGATTGGGTGATAAGCTATTGATACTCCGAGTTGACCAACTTGCTGACTTACTGACTGAGGCTTCAGACTTTGACGATTAGGGTGTTCACTTTGGAACTTGCTAGACTTGCTTCTGACTGACTCACCAAAGGGTGCAAGTGATGATGCTTTATTAGGAATGACGATTATTGCAGGTGAACGCGAGATGGGACAGGTGTACCATTTTGGGTTTTCAAATGTTTTGAGGCTATTTTTGGTATTTTGAGATGCTTTTACAAATGTTTTTGGTATTTTCAACATTTAGGACGAATAGACTAACTTAAAGACCTATCCTAGGGGTCTCGAGAGCTGATCCATAGATTAGCCTTGCCTACGTTATACATGCAGAGACCACGTAGTTCGACAGACGACAAACTTGACTCAATGAAAAAATGGATGGGCAAACGAATTGCCAATGCGACGGACGCCTAAAGGACTGACCCTAACTGTCTCGAGGGATGATCAAAGATCAACCTTGCCTACGTTCAAGCTCAGAGACGACGTAGTTCGACAAGGTGGAAAAACTGACAAGACTTAATGATGAAATTTTTTGAAGATTTTTTGATATTTTGACATGTTTTTGGATTTTTGATGATTTGGATGTTTTTGGTTTTTTGATGAATTTTGAAAAAGATCACGAGAATATACACGAATCCGATCTGATGTTGCGAGAATGTGCCCCCAGTGTGGTGCAATAGACTACTTCGATAAAGGCATGACGGACTAACCTTTGAAATGCCAAGTAGTGCTAATGGTGGAATATAGTACAGATACCAATGCAGGCTATGGTATGGATGTGAGCGGATGAGTGGAATGCGATGGAGTGGATGAGTCGTGCAGATCCTGATAGATGGGGAAGGTGCTTTATTTACACTTGATGCATGTTTGCTAGGTTTTCACCAAGGTACTTGCCCAAAGCGCCACCGAAGTAGTTTTCACTAGAGGACGATTTTTTCTTTTTACTATTTTCAATCCTTTTCTGATTTTTTTGGATTTTTTGATCTTTTGATTTTTTTGCTGTCACCAAGATGCCTGTTTCCAGGTTTTCATCGAGGTAACCATTTTTTTCAGGACTTTTTCTGATTGTTTTTGTATTTTCTGGTTCTATACCTTGCAAGGTTTAGGCATAAAACTTTTTGAGATGAGAGCTATTCAAAGGCTCCTACAGAGGCTCGCCTTCTGGTGTTGCTAGTTGATATGCCCCTGATGTGTAACTTGCAGTGATGACAAAAGGTCCCAGCCAGTTGGGCTCAAATTTTCCCTTTGTATCTGGATTTGGCATGTTCTTTTGGTTTTCTTTCAGCACGAGGTCACCAACTTGGAAAGTGCGTTGTCTGATCTTCTTGTTGTAGCTCCTTTTTAGGCGATTCTGGTACACTTGTAGATGATTAAGGGCATCCATGCGCCTTTCATCTAGTAATTCCAGCTCATTGAGTCTTGTGACCCTGTATTCCTCATCTGTGATAAGGTTTTGCAGTGATATCCTTAGTGATGGGAGCTCGATCTCAATGGGGAGTATGGCCTCTGATCCGTAGACCAGAGAGAATGGGGTGGCACCTGTTGGTGTGCGGATGCTGGTGCGGTAGGCCCATAAGGTGGGATTTAACTGCAGATGCTAGTCACGACTAGAGTCATTGACTGTTTTCTTGAGGATTTTCAAAATGGTTTTATTTGTAGCTTCTGCTTGGCCATTGCCTTGTGGATAATATGGAGTGGAAAAGCGATCCTTGATTTTGAATTTTTCACACAAGTCACGGACATCCTGATTCTTGAAGGGCATCCCATTATCAGAGATAATGGATTGGGGGACACCGTACCGACAAATGAGGTAATTTAGGATAAACTTGGATATCTGCTTTCCGGTGAGGTAGGTCATGGGAATTGCTTCGACCCACTTAGTGAAGTATTTGGTGGCGGTGATAATGAATTTATGGCCATTGGATGAGGTGGGTGATATTTTACCAATGAGATCAAGCCCCCATTGTGAAAAGGGCCAAGGTGTAACAATAGGATGCAGTTCTTGAGCTGGTGCATGAATAATATCTCCATGTTGTTGGCATTGCAAGCATTTTTTGACAAAATTGTGTGCCTCTTTTTCCTTTGTCGGCCAGTAGTACCCTGTTCTTAGCAACTTTTTAGCCAAGGTCATACCACTTGAGTGTGACCCACACGTGCCATTGTGTACCTCAGTTAGAGCATTCAGGGCTTCCTCAGGTTTTAAACAACGTAACAGGGTTCCATCAGTACTCCTACGGAAGAGGGTCTCTCCTAGGATGACGAATCGTGAAGTCCTTTTGATGAAAGTGCGTTTTAGGTTCGGGGTGATGTCAGTGGGGAGGAATCCTAACTTTAGGTAGGTGTATATATCATGATACCAAAGATCACCGGGACCAATGAGTTCACATGCGTATTCTGACTCTGGTACCTCGAATGTGGGTACGAGAAGCTGCTCTACGAGGAATTCATGTTTTGAGACGTTACGAGGGATGTCGAGTAAGGATCCAATTGTCGCCATTGCATCAGCCGCTCTGTTGTTTGTCCTTGGTATCTACTCAAAGGTAATGTCGATGAAAGATTCCTTGAGGCTTTTTACCACCTTCTTGTATGGTGTGAGCTTATCATGCTTGGTTTGGTATTCGCCATTGACTTGGTTGATGATAAGTTGCGAGTCGCCATAGACTTTTAGTGCCAGGATTCGCCATTGTGCTGCAATCTTGAGTCCTATGGTCAAAGCCTCATATTCTGCTATATTGTTCGTACAAGGGAATGCCAGCTTGTATGATCTAGGTATGCAGTCTCCTTGCGGCGTGATGAAAAACACACCAGCTCCTGACCCATGTTGTGTGTGAGAGCCATCAAAGTATAACTTCCAGTGGTCTGCTGCACCAAGGTTAAAAAGGGACTCATCTGGGAATTCTGATATGAGTGGGTTATCTTTGTAGAGGGGAGCTTCTGCCAGCTGATCCACAATGACTTGTCCTTTTATGGATTTTTGTTCTACATACTCGATATCATGTTCAGATAATATCATTACCCACTTAGCCATTCTACCTGTAAGCGCTGCTTTTGACAATAGGTACTTTAGAGGGTCTATTTTGGCAATCAACTTGATTTGGTGTGCTAGCATGTAGTGTCTGAATTTTTGAGCTGCAAATACCAATGCTAGGCAAGCTTTTTCTATTGATGTGTAATTGAGCTCATGTCCCACCATTGTTCTGCTGATATAGTAGATAGCCCGCTCGGTTCCCTTTTCATCATGCTGGGCTAAAAGGGCCCCCAGGGTGGCTGTTGTCGCAGAGATATATAGGATTAGTGATTTCCCCACAATTGGTGGCATCAACACAGGTGGTGTAAGTAGATATTTTTTTATTTTTCTGAATGCTTGCTCGCATTTGTCATCCCATCTGAAAGCTACTCCCTTGTGAAGTAGGAGTGAATAGGCAATCTGTTTATCTACCAATTGTGCTATGAATCTTTGGATGGACTAGAGTCTTCCTTGCAATCCTCTTAGTTGTTTTAACGTTCTTGGTGCTTTCATTTCAAGGATTGATTTTACCTTTGTAGGGTCTACCTCTATCCCTCTCATTGAAACTATGTATCCTAGCAGCTTCCCTGATTGCACCCCAAAGACACACTTCTTCAGGTTGAGTCTAACCTTATATTGTTCGAGCCTATCAAAGATAGCACTTAGAGTTGCTATATGGTCTTGTCTCTTCTTTGATTTAGCAAGTATGTCATCTACATAATCTTCGACTATTTTGTGGATCATGTCGTGGAAGATTAATGTCATGGCTCTTTGGTAGGTAGCTCCTGCATTCTTCAACCCAAATGGCATTACATTCTAGTAGTAGGTGCCCCACGGACATGTGAATGTTGTCTTGTGTTGGTCTTCTTTTGTGATCAATATCTGATTGTACCCCGAGAAACCATCCATTAGGGAAAGCATCTCATGTTCGGCCGTCATATCCACTATCATGTCAATGTTGGGTAGTGGAAAGTCATCCTTAGGACATGCTTTGTTTAGGTCTCTGAAATCAGTGCAGATGCAGATGCCCCCTTTTGGTTTTGAGACTGGTACGAGGTTAGATACCCATTCTGGATAGTCGATCGGGCGTATGAAGCCAACATCCAGAAGTTTCTGTAGCTCAATCTTTACAAGCAAGGCTATTTGTGGGTGCATCTTCCTTAGCTTCTGTCTAACTGGTTTTGCTCTGGGGTGAACGGCCAAATGATGCACTACTACTTTAGGATCCAGGCCTGGCATGTCTGCATTGGTCCATGCAAAATTTACCTTTCTCTGCTTTAGGAAAGCTGCCAATAGTTTTTGTTCTTCTTCTAGGAGGGATTCTGCATAGAAGGTAATTTGTGGTTCTGATTCTGTACCTAAGTTGACCGGGTTGCACTGTTCTGCCAATACTGTTGACTTCTCCTGGTGTAGAGCAGTAGGGGGGAGATTGAATCCTTCATCCTCTGGCGTCTCAGAGAGGTTTTCGCCATTGGATGCGTCCTTTATTTTTACTATTTTATGGTTAGAGAGTGCCACAGTGTGGTTTTCGTTCAATAACTTCGAGCTTATTCTCGATCTTTTTCTTTTGCAACTGAAGGACTCAATCATCTCCCCATAGTATGCTTGTGTGTCTAGAGTGATATCAAATCCTACCTTGTGATCTCCACATGGAACAGTATCCCTTAGTCCCATGAATTCTGAGAGAGCCTCATCGTTTTCGAACGAGTCTAGAATCGACGGTCCTCGTTGGTCGTGATCGATGAGTTGGGGGTACACTAAGTGGATTTGGTGGGTTTGTTGGATTGGCTCAGCGGGTGAGACACTAATCATCAGTAAGGTGGAATCTTCAAAGAGCCTAGGTAAGCCACCTATGGTGTCATCGTCATCACTGTTACTACAAACGCCAGTTATGTCAAATGTGAAATTATCGAGAGGTAGGCCTGTGGACACGAGTAATCTAAGGTTAGTTGTCGAGACCTGAGGAGAGGACTTGACTGCCCTATTAGGAACACTTCTACCACGCACAGTTATACTCAGAGGGGTACAGCCGAGGCCAAGGTTCTGCGTTCTTCTTTCTACAATGATGGGCTCCAACCGTCCATCACTATTTCTTCCTAGGCTTTCATTCCTGTTATAGCCCATGTCGAACATCATTTGTAACCCTCTATTTGTTTCCTCCATGGGTAGGGTGGGAGTGGGTCTTTCATCTTGGTACAGAGTGTTTGTGATGTCCTCCTCGTCCACATTTTCCTGACTAAGATCCCCCCAACTATGGAATCCAGAGGGTTCTGTTCTAGTGCGGACAGGTGTTTGAGTCAATTGTGGTTGCCCATGTGATCTAGGAGATTGTGGTAACTCTCCTACAACAAAATCATTTATCTTCATTCTATAATCACCACATCCATTGTCCTGTATCATGTTCTTGATCTCAGATATGTCGGGGATGGTGGGTGTCTCTGTCGCAGAAATGGAGGTGAGATTAGCTGGGTCTATGTATGAAGTGGATGGGCCTTCATCGTTTTTAGGTACTTGAGGGATTTTGTAAAACTTGGCTTCCAAGTGTTTGCAATAGGCGAAAGGTTCGGGATCCCCATATATGGTAACCTCCTCATTTTGATATGAGAACTTAATGCACTAATGATAGGTTGAGGCCACTGCCTTCATTCCGTGTATCCATGGGCATCCCAGGAGAATGTTGTATGGAAAATCAAGGTCAAGAACTTGACAAGTTGTTTCTATGGTTGCTAGCCCCACTTGGATGGGGATCTTGATAGTGCCCTGAGACACTCTTTCTTGGTCATCATATGCTCTTATGGTGATACTTTTGTTTTTATTAATGGAATCCTTGGTGAATCCCAATTTCTTTATAAGTTTCAGAGAACAAATATTAAGACCTGCACCACCATCTACAAGGACTCGCTTGACTTTCTTTTTATGGACTAGGACTTGGAGGTGGAGTGCGCGGTTATGAGATGGTTGCGGGGGGAAATCTTGGTCCAAAAATGTGATGAGATTCGGGGTAACGATGTTACCTACCATAGCCTGAAATTGCTCTATGTCAAGGGTGGCGGCAACGGTAGAGGCAGCTAGTGCTTCATCCAGGATCTGTCGATGAGCGGCAGAGATTTTTAGTAGTTCCATGATGGATATTTGTGCGGGTGTTCTCTTCAGTTGGTCAATTACATTGTAATCATAGGGGACGGCCTTTGTGTTGGTAATGGGGGTCTTAGCAGGTGCCCCGGTAATGGTAACTTTTCTGCCTCGTGTGGTAACTCCACAGTCATTGTTGGTTCCCTTGATATTTATGACAGTGACCAACTCATCGACACATCCGACTATCTCCTCGTATACTAGATTGGCACTAGCATACTTTTGTTTACCCTTATTATTCCCTTGGTTATTTCCTTGATTATGATTCGGCATCGGATTCGTGTAGATTTTTAGGTCTTGGTTTCCGGCCGGTTGCTCGATGTTGATGACCTTATCCTCAATGAGGTCTTGGATGATATTCTTGAGTCTCATGCAGTTGGCGGTGGTGTGTCCTTTAACTTTGTGAAAGTCACACAGGAGATTCTCGTTGTAACACTATGGTTTGGTCATGGGCTCCGTGTATAGTTCGGAGTTAGAGATTTTGATTAGGTTTTCTTTGACCAATTTCTTCATGACAGACTCAATCGATTCACCAAGGGCTATGAACTTCCTCTTGGGGGGAAACTTATTGCGGGGAGGTGGTCCTCCTTGATTACCCACATTGTTGACTTGGCTGGTGGAAGGTGGTTGTGACTGTGCTACTACTGCATTAGCTTGCACATTGTTGTGGTTATGAGTTTGCAGATGATGATTTTGGGTATTTTGCTTAGGAGCATTGATAACTACCTTAGCATCGACCACGCCGTCGTTCATGATATTTTTGTTCCTCGACCATGTTCGAGGTTTATCATTGTAGTTGTTGGACGGGCGATTATCCCGCGGTGGAGTGAATGTAGGTGCGCCTCCTCGTGCAATAAGGGCTCTTTCGATGTTGAGCACCTTTGGAATTAGTTGATCATAAGATGTGATGCACTGCATTTTTAGGTAGAATGCCAGGTTTTCATCTAAGTTGGCTATGATGGTGCAAACTTGTTGTTCCTCTGGCATGGCCCACTTGCTCTGATTGGCCTTGGATCGCCATCTTTGTAAGAAGGATGCAAATAACTCTCCTCTTCTTTGTTTGAGTGCAAATAGTTCTTCTAAACTGACATTCGCACCCATATTAAAAGCGTAATTTTTAAGGAAAGCCTCCACAATTTCCTCGAATGTTTTAATGCCCGTGGGTAAGCGAGAAAACCATTCCATAGCTGGACCAGTCAGGCTTCGGGGGAAGAGCCACATTAGATATGTGTCATCATATGCGACTTCCATGCAGTGCACCTGAAATTCCCTGACGTGGTTTTCAGGGTTGCCCGTTCCATTGTACTTATCAAATTTGGGGATATCAAATCCCTTTGGAAATGGTACCATGGTGAGACTTCTATCGAACGGATAAGGGCACAAGTTGCCTAGAGTCCTTGTGGTTTTTCCTGCTTGCAAGTCCAACACCTGCTACGAAAGCAATTTGATCTATGTTACGACATCCTTGCTTGGGTCGGGGGGCGGGATGAATGAGTGATGAGGTGTTGGAGGTGTTTGATGGGTGGGAAGCATATTGGTCAACGTTTGCTGTGAGCTTGGTTGTGCGTTTAGGGCTTGTTGGTAAGCTTGCATTTGTGCCAACAACGCTTGTTGTTGATCTTGCTGTTGCTGTTCCAATAGCGCTTGTTGTTGGTCCATCTGTTGTTGTTCCCATGAAGCCTGTTGTTGGTCAAGTTGTTGTTGATCTAGTAACGCTTGTTGTTGGTCTAGCTGTTGTTTTGCCAACAATGCTTGTTTTTGGTCGAGCTACTATTGTGCCAATAAAGCTTGTTGTTTAGCTTGGTGTTGTGCCTGAAAGTCTTGCAGGGCTTGGTGGTAGGCGTGCAGGTGGATTGCTTGCAATTGTGCTTGGTATTGAGCTTGTGTCTTTTGTTGGGCTTGAGCTTGAGCTTGGGCTTGAGCTTGTGCTTGCGCTTGTGCTTGGGCTTGAGCTTGAGCTTGTGCTTGCGCTTGTGTGGCTTGTGCTTGAGCTTGTTGTTTTTGGACTGCCTTTTGGCGGGCAGCTTGTTGTGCATTTTGCAACATGATGGAGAATGAATTGGTCGTGTTGTGCTTTGGCGGTGGGATTGGTGGTGGGGCAGGAATCATGCCAACTATCGTGGCAGGTGGAGGGATTGTGGTTGTGATTGTGATTTGGGTTGTGGGCAGGGTGGTTGAGACAATTGGTCCTTGATGAGGCATGCTTTGGGAGACTTGAGGACCAATAGATGCATTAACCGTCGTGACAGGAATGGTTGCGATTTGTTGTGAGGATATGGGCAAAAGAAGCGGGTTCAAAGTGGTGGTCGGATTGCTTGGATTAGCAAAATTTTTGATGGTTAAAGGTGGAAGACCTATTCCAGGAGGCGATGCAGATGTGAAAGGAAGTGGGAGAAGGGATGACGCACCACTTTGGAAAGAGAAAGGATTGATAGCTCCTGTCGTTCTGATAAAACCAACTTCCACATGCAGTGGGGGAGTTGGTATGTTCAATTGATAAGTTGGTGTGGCATGAAATGAGGATGAACCAGTGGGATTATGAAATGTGAGTGGGATGTAAGGGTGAAATGATTTTTTTGAAATAAATGTAGGGGTGATGATTGCTTCTTCATTAGCCACAAGGCGGTGTTCTTGCAATTCTTGGAACATGGCACTCCCCTTGTTCACAATTGGGGAGGTTGATGTGATGATTGAGGTGATGCAAGGTACTTCTTGATTGATGTTTGACAACGGGGATGCAACTGCACTAGTGCTTGTGTTAAGGTTGGGAGGGGGCATGTCCCCTCCTCTTTCTATTGAATTTATGCATTTGAACATAGCACTAACAATTTTATGGTTCTTAGGATTTTGAATCATTTCCATGATTTCCTCTGGTGTCATCCCTATGTCTTCATTTATGTCATCCTCTTGATGACTCTCCTCTTGAAGATTTTGTGATGATAAGGGAGAGTTGCTTGGGGGATTGCTTGATCCTGCTAGGTTCACTTCGATATTTAGATGACTCATGTCCATAGAAGCTGATATGTCTCTAATATTCTCCATGTCCTTCTTGTGTTGAGATCTTGTTTGGACCATAAAAATAGGGATTTGTTCGATCCTAATCCTTTAAGTCAAAAAAGAGAAGAACTAGGGTATCTAAAAGATCAAAGATGGTGATGATGGTGATGGGTTAAAATGGATGAGATGAGTGAATGAAACCTTTGGAAAACTTTTTGAATGTATGTGCTAAACTTTGAAAGGGCTTTTGATTTGATTTGAATGTGATAATTTGACTAGATGCGTTAAGTCAAACAAGATTGGTTGTGAAGTTGTTTTCCCTAGGAAGTTGTGTTATCCTAAGGGAACTTGCACAAAAATGGATGAATTGACAAAGTGTGTTATGCCAATGTTTTGGAGAACTAATAGACTTTAAGAAGTTGTGTTATCTCAAAGAAAATTTGTTCAATGATTTGAGACTATGTTGGCTAAGTGTGTTAAGCCAAGATATGATGATGTTGATTTAGCCCTCTAAGTTTAGTGTGATGTTTGATTCTAGAGTTCTCAAAAAGGTTTGATGATGAAATGAGACTTTGATTTGATGGATGAATGAATGGGAATGACAACTTTGATCTTGAACCTTAACCTAGATGTGACTCTCTTTCTACAAAACCTCGGTGTTGAAGAACACACTTGACTTCCTATGGGAGAAATGCAAACCTTTGAAACAATTCGGGATTTTGTTGACAATAAAATGCATATAATGCTGGATTGTTCCTTGAGGCTTTTCTGTAAAAGTTATAAACCAATCTTTCCCTGAATTCAAAAAGTCTCTCAAGATGTTCCTCATGAGCTTTTAGACTAAGCTTCTTGAACTTTGGCTTTGGGATTTTGATCTTGCGGGAAATCATGTTAGAAAACACATGTGTAATCCAATTTGTCTCTTTATATTGGTTAAATGAGGTTCTTTTTATCCAAGACACTTGCTTGCTTAGGTTTTCAAACTATATGTCTAATGTCTTGCTTTCGTTTTCATCCCATAATGTCCATTATGTGGAAATCAAAGAAATTAGGGCAAAAGTTTCCTAGGTTTATCCTTAGTGAAAACAAATGACGATAGAATTCAAGCACTTAGAAACCTCTAAGGATATGATCCCTAGGGAAAGCAAGAGTGCTTAAATTCATCAAAGGTATTTGTTTCCTCCAAGGTGTTTGAAATTTGAGGCTCATGTGAATGTTCATTTTTTCAATGTTTTGAATCCAAGCAAAGTGTTTTTTCCAAGCACTTTCACACTCCTAGGATGATGAGACAATACCTTGTTGGGTTCCCACTTGGATAAATCCAGCTGCGCATATCTTGTGTGAATGGCTAAATGCTTGACCACACTGGCTCCCCTCCACGGCACTCACTTATTGGGGTCAGCCAAGCATTAGTACCCATGAATCTCCCATGGCATACTTTCCATTTCCACAACAAGACCGCATGTTACGTGGGGCGGCTTCAAAGGACATGACCTCTTGCACCAACAAGATAGATAAGGTTTTGGCCAATTTCTAAACAAGGGGTTCTAATTCGGGCATTCCGTTCGTGGGGGATTATCCAACGTCAGCGAGAGTCCATTGCTTTCCATCTCGTCGGAATAATCCTCGTGATATTGGCCTTTGTTCTAATATCCACACTTATATCCCGAGTGGAAGTCACTTGGCTTTAGCGTGTTCCTGGTTGGGTCGTTCCCTTGGGTGATTACTTTTTCCCACAAGGCAGGCCCTCTAAGATAAACAATAGCAGGCTAACATATCCTATCGTTCACACAACCCTCATTGAAAAACAAAGGGGAGAACCTCCGCAATATATCGTGCTCACACTCACATGTTTTGTTCAATTTTAAATGCCCAAATTGAAGTGTGGAGGTAATCTTTTATGCAACTTAGGGTCACCAAAAAGACTTTTGATTCTCAAGATCGCCGTGAAGCACGAGAGAAGCGCATATTCCTTTTTAAATGACACTACTTTGCAAAAAAGTTTACAAAACACAAAGTACACATGTTCAATTTTAAATTCCTCAAAGCAATTATGAGTTCATTTTAAAAGCACCAATTGAAATGTGAAGTTGCCTTGTTCAATTTTAATCCCAAATTGAAATCTAGTAAGTGTCTAAGGTTCAATTTTAACCAACTTTGAAAAGATCAAGCCATTGATTGATTTTAAGCCCAAATTGAAAGGTGAGTTAGCTAAAAACAGAAAAAAAGGGTAGTAAATGGAAGCTCCAAGATTTTCAAAACAAGCATTGAAAAATGCTTTTCAAGTTTTGTTTAAAAAAATCTCTAACTCCACTCCATTCGCTTTCGTTTTCGCTTGATTCCAATGTTGATGTCACCCTTTAACACCTTGCTTTCAACTTTGATGTCAACACCTTGATTTCAACCTATTACAACACCAAGTTATTAGAAATCAGATTAATTTCAAGAAATCAAGATAACTAATAGTTGATAGTCATAAATAAATATGAAACATAAGCTATGCCCCAAATAGATAATAGTTGATGTAAATGGCCTTCGTGTTGATTCTTGCATCCATTCTACCAAAATATAGGATTAGTGATAGAAAAATGAAACTTTCACAATGATATTATAACATAAATAATTTCCACACTCAAAGGCACTTTTCTGTTTTATTTTAATTTGATATCATTTGCTACAGAGTCCATAGAAATACTTAACAAAAGTCTCTTTAATTCACTATGAATAAAAAAAAAATCAGTTATGTGGCAACACCAATCAGAAACTCTTAAATGGCCTGCATGACACCAAACGGATTTGTCTTAGGCCCAAACTAATAAATTCCAAATAGTATACAAGCTAAAAAAGAGTAGCAACTTCCTCGTTAGCTAGACATAAATGACACCACTAACTTTTTAATAGTCTAATGCAGTGATATTAATGTAGTGACAATAATTCCAAGGAGCCATTAGCTCGACAAAGACTCTAATGTTTTATATCGTGTAATGTGAAGTACAACTAATACCATGAACTTTCAACTATAAGCCAGAAGCTAAATCACCACAACAAGCATAGTAGAAAGGATCAGCCCACTTACAACTGCAAGGATGACAATATACTCCTTATGACAGGGTCTGAGTTCAAATTTATTTCTTTCGCTTAGCATGCAAACAAAGTCATGGAAATTTTTGCATCTATCATCAACTAGTGGAACTTTCCAATTGGTCACTAATGCGCAAAACTCAGTAAGGTTTGTCTTGAGATAGGAAGAGTTTGAACAATTGAGGGGGGATGGAGGCCCAGGAAAAATAGAGTTAGTCCAAAGTGATTGATCACTCCATTGCCAACTAAAACCCTTTTCAGAATTAAAGGCACGACCTCCAACCCAACACCTAGCACTAATATTTTTACAAAGAGCTTGCACATGCTGAAGTTCCTAGACAGATGTCAATGCAGCCAGATGGCCACCGTAATTCTGACAGAGCTTCTGAGTCATCCCATGAACTCACATTTAATATGAGAAGAAAGCATGTTCTTATGCTTGGCGCACTATTCCATCCTTCTGGGCACAATCGAGAGTGAACCTCCACAAGTCCAAAAAAAAATGCAGAGTGCAAGTAATTGGGGGGGCTTTAATAAAAACGTCTGGCCAGATGACCACCAATTTATAAAAAACAAAAATCTTGTCAAGGATTGGCCTGTCTAGGCTGGTAGTGATGGGTAGAACCTAGTGTTGAACATAGGTTGGTGTTCCTGTAGACTAGATGATACACACCCTCTCAAACTTTATGGAGCCCAATGAATGAATGGTACGAGAACATGAAGCGCCCTGTTTAGCATGCATGGTAGAGGGGCTACTCTACCTAGAAATAGATGTTTCTAATCATAAGGAAGGGACATGGAAGAGGCCATCGCTTGTGCCTCATGACAGCCATGTAGCCTAGGAATTCATTCATGGCATGGCCATCAAGTATGTTGTGCAGATCAATGATGGTCTGGAAAGCTGGCTCTTACAAAACTCTAAAGGTGGTCTACAACGACATCAAGAATGCATGTTTATTTATTTATTTTATCTCTAAATACTTATTTCTCCATGACTTTTATCGAAACCCAAAGCATTTTTAATATTACCAGCAAGTTGTGGAAAAAATACAGTAATGGAAGGTGCAACGTTGATTAGATTGACAATAAATCTTAGCGACAACAAAAGCAGGATGATTTGACCGATGACATAAATGATATCGAATTGGGACGAGACTTTGATCCAAATTGTCCTGAATGTAGATATGTACCAAACAGATTTAAATGCTAAAATCTCAAAAAGAAAAGATTGCACAGGAGATCGATTTAAATACTCAAGTAAAATATTAGAGACTTTTTGTAGTAACCGTTTCCCAAAAAGAATCATGCACAAGCTAAAGATCTCTGAGGCGCCTTTGATCAATGTCCTTTTCTCACATCTTCTGTAACCAAGTCAATGACATTTCTATAACACAGTCTGTATATCAAGAGATGGTAGGATCGAGGGTGAGCCACTTTATGTCAAATTCATTAATGTATTAAAATGTCTTGTAAGCACTACGAAATAAGCATATAAACATACTGAAACAAGAACTCTTATTGGATTCCTTAATGTATAAGCAGTGATTATATTAGATTCATATAAGCATACTGAAACAAGAAACGTTTTCATTACCCTTGATGCATATCCAATAGCTTCTAAGATCTTTGGTTTAGCCACCGACAAACTGGTCTTTAGGAAAAAAGAATTAGTGCCTTTATTTCTAGATTCACAGAAGAAATACATATACGCCTTGAGCCATATATATATTATGCCATTCATAGGTTGACCGAGATTGCCAATGGATTGATTATCAGAAGAAATAATAGAGGCAACATCCAGTGAGGAAGAAAAAAGAAGAAGACTTTATAGCAAGTATTCAGCAGATATGAGTCACTTTAAATGCTAATCACCTTTTGGCATACATTGCAGCAACATGAGTAAAGAGCAATATTTAAAATGTTCTAAGCACACTCTTATATTCAGTAACTTGCATGCAATCCTCAGAACAGACATTTATGAGCATATGTGAAACTATTAGTATCTAGATTCTAATATGACAAGAAAAATAGAAACAACTCAGCTTCCTAACATAGTCAACCAGTGTAGTGTTATAGTGTGAGTCCAGCCCTCCTTCTAGCACCATTTGTGGGATGGTGAAATCTTACACATGAATTGTATAGATTCAGCCATCCTCATAGGATAAAATATGTCATTAACTCTAAATAATAATGATAACTAAGATAAAATATGCAATATAGAGCAAATGAAATACAACCTATCCTATGGTGGATTGGTGCCCTCCATGAAAATGTGAGAGAGCCCTTTCCCAATCCCTTTCCAAGCCAATAGACAGTGAGTTGCTATGAGCTCAAGTTGCCTATAGTGTAGATGCATTCAAAAATGTGTGTGTAGAATGAGAGAAGATGCATTGCTTTTATAGAAGAAGTTGAGAGAAGAGAGGCCAAGTTTAGCCAATGTGGGACTAAATCCCATTCAATAGAATAGAGACACTTGGCATAATGGGATTGGTCAAAGCTTGTGCAAGTTTTGGCCAATGTGCCCATTCAAATTTGAAAAATGTCAATAAATGCATGTTGTTGAGGGTTTTGGGGGGAATTATCTTTGTCCAAAAAAGTCAAAGATGAGAGTTATTGAGGGAAAATAAGCTTTTTAATAAATCAATAAATTGATTTATTGGTGCAAGTGGGTGGGTTAGTTAGGAGTTTAGATTTGACTCTAGTTGAGTCAAAAGCTAGAGAATGTAATCATGATTAGAAGTTAATTAATTTAGATTAATTAACTTAGGGGATTTTAGGGATTTGATATTTGATTTTAAATCAGTTTGATTTATTAAATCAAATAAGAAGAACCTTAGGAACTTAATTAAATAATTTGATTTATTTAATTAAGCTTGATGAACCTTAGGATTAAATCAATAAATTACTTTAATTGATTAGTAGAAGAAATGAATGCATGATGTTAGTTACAGTGGAATGCATAATGTTATTTTTGGATGTCTACAGGTAGTATTCAAACCATAAATGCATCTCCAATTATCAAGTGAATACCTTTTAGGTGGTTGTCTATGCCTTATAGACCTACGAACAAGTTGAGTTGTAGGTTCTTCCTCCTCTTCTAAAGATCTAGAGCTAGATGAGCTCTCCTCAACTTCTTGTCATTCCTTGGGCCTCAACTAAACTTTCTCAAGTGTAGAAGGATATTGAATCACATCTTCCTCTTTACTTTTTTCTGGATGAAATGTAATAGAAGAAGGCTTAGTTTCTATAAAAATAACACTTCTATTGTGTATTACCTTTTGTGCAACAAGATCACAAAGCTTGTATCCTTTCACACCATAACTATATCCAATGAGGATACATTTCACAACCTTGTTCTCCAACTTGTTCACTTCTCCTTTAGCACATGTGCATATGGTTCGCAACCAAAAATCTAAGATTTCTTAATGAAGGCTTTCAACCCGACCATACCTCTATAGTTGTCTTATCAATAAGAGTTGATATAGGACACCTATTAATCAAGTAATAGGAAATGAAAATAGCTTCAAACCAAAACCTTTGTTCTAATCCAACACCACTCAACATACTCCTAGCCTTCTCCATCAATGTCTTGTTCATTTTTTCTAGAACTCCATTTTTTTGGGGAGAATATGGAGTTGTTGGCTATCTCGGAATACCAAAATCTTTATAGAATCTATCAAAATCATTAGAGAAAAAATTATCACCATTATCAGTCCTCAAAAAAATTATTTTCTTTCTAATCTACAACTCAACCATTTCTTTAAATTCTTTAAATCGACAAAAAACTTCATATTTACTTTTTAAAAAATATGCGCATGTCCTTCTACTATAATCATCAATAAATGAAACATAATATGTGGATTTACCAATTTAAGGAACATCTATAGGACCAAATATGCCAGAATGAATAGGATCCAATTCACCACAAGATTTATGAGAACTCGAGTAAGACTAAATTATGCGGTTTTTTTTTCAATAAATGCAATGCTCACAGAATCCGAATTCAATATTACAATCTGACAAACTTTCAACAAGATTTTTTTTTTTCAAGGTCCTTAGACCCTTTTCTAAAAACTTGATTTTAACTTTACCACAACCAACAATATCTAAATGAGAATCATCACCCAAGTACACCTTACCTCCATCAAATTCTTCATATTCAAAAAACCAATCTTGATTAAAGGTGATATGAAAAGATGCACCTAAGACAATTAACCATTCATCATTACCTACACGAGTTGTCTAATCTAAAATGAATGCCTCACCAGGGTATGTGCACGATTATCATGGAAAAAATAGGCCCTTAAGTGGCAATAAAATTCAAAAAATTAGAGTTAGGCAACTTGACGTAAAAATTTGAATAATTTATTTATATTATTTCAAAAATATGTAACAATAGAATCTGTAGAAAATTGAATGAAGTTTCTAAACTACTAGGTTTATTTTTTATTTTTTAAAATCTATTTGGTGAAATTTTGAAATTTTAATGTAGCAGTACTTAAATTTCAAGGAAAAAATAAGAAGTAGGTGTCTGTCTAACCACCCTAACCACAATAAAATGATAATATTTTTTTATAATATTTTAGATATAAGTAGGGGACTTGTGGCTAGATGTGAAGCATATCTTTTTGTAATTTTTTTCCAAGTAAATAATTAATTATGATTTTTTTATTACAAATTTTTAAAAATATAAAAACTTGTATGTCCAACCACCTTAACTTGGTCAAAACTTCATGAAATTCAATTTTATTTTTTTAATAATATAGTATATGAATCATAGAATGTGATGCATATTTTGGATTTAAAAAATGTGATACTGTTTGAAAGTTATAGATGTTTTTCAATCAGCCTATCAATCAGGAATTTAGTCGTAATTCAAATAGAAAATGAATAATAATAATTTATTAAATTCAAAGTAAAGCATAATTTATATTGGTGGAAAGATGAGAATATATTTTAAAAACCCTTTTTGTTTCATCAATTTTGGGTAAAAAAAATGTCATCAGCCACATGGGTCATCATATCACTTAGATATCGCCACTTTTTGGCCCATCATGATCCTGCACATACCCACCATCTTCCTTCTCCGAATTAGAATCAGAATCAAATTTCTTCTTTTCTTCTTTGCATTCCTTACAAACATGTCCAAGCTTATTGTAGTTCCAGCATATAACTTTGGACTTCCCAGGAGATTTAGATCTCCCCTTGGACTTGGATTTGTCATGCTTCTCATTCTTCTTTCCTTTTTCCCTAGGTCTTCTATGAACATTTAGGGCATCCTTGGTAGTGATGGATACCTTCCTCCTCATCTTTTCAGAAAGAAAAGAACCTGGACCACATCTTCAGTCTTCAATATAAAAGAAGTAACCCAATAGCCATAACAAGATAATCCCACGAATCAGGAAAGGAACAAAGCAAGATCTGACATTTCTCCTCCTCATCCATTTTGACACCAACTAATGCCAATTGACCCACCAACATATTGAATTCTTATAGGTTGTATGTGATTCATTCACCCTCTTCCATTCTCAAGGAATACATCTTACCAAGATTCTTCCATAGTTTATGTGTAAAGGTCTATTCATGGACATTAAATAAAAATCATTTTTCCAAGCATAATCTAATTAGACCCTTAGCTTTACAATCCATAACATCATATTGAGAAGCTTGAGTAGGATCTACAAACCTTGAAACATTCTCATCAATAGCATGCCATAGATCTTGATCTATAAATAGATCCTCCATCTTTAGTTTCTGGATCTCAAAATTATTTCTAGAAAATTTCTCCACCTTTATTCTCCCTTATGAACTTTCCATAAGAAAATTCCTGTGACAATATCATAAATTGTCTTCTACACAAGCTCCCACTCAAATCTGGATTAGTTCAAAAAACCCAACAACCCACAACTGAAACTAAAGGTGATTGAGCTCTTATACCACTTTTAAGGAAGCTAAGGTAGTAGAACAACTTCCTACACTAACCTTGAGAGGATAATAATGCAAAACTTTTACAGATCTTTAACAATTACAAAAATTTAAATAAAAATAAACACAAATATCATGCATACCACAACATAATGATTTCTGTGGGGAAA